>APFE030182057.1:209346-228017 GCA_000404065.3 Pinus taeda
AGATATATATATATATATATAAACAAAATCTAAATATAACAAAACACCATAACATCAAAACATGTGTTATATAAAATATACGACCCATTTATAAAATGTAATTCATATTTCAAAATTTAAATAAGATATACGTTGTAAATGTATATTGAATATTCGAACATATATGTTGAATAATGCAAATAACTTCCATATATCATAAAGCTAACGAAACCAAGTGTAGAACAAAGGTTAACTTGGCCTTGCTGATAACACGCCTCCACGAAATTGGTGTCATAACATGGAGGAATGTTCTCTTTGTGATAATTGTAAAGTCACCTTGTAAATAAAACTAAACGTACCTCATTGCAATTTTTAAAAGGAATTTCACACGTTCGTGCAAGCCATATGAGAATATTTACCATACTTTTTTTAACAACGCAACATCCCACAATATAACTAGGTTTGTTAATATTGTGAACCTGACCATGTTGGAGCGGTCGAATAACAAAGGATGCCAAGTTCAGGTTCCAAATTTCACTGTTTGATTTTAGATTTATGTTGACGAGTTCTAATAACCAATATATTTACGTTGATGAGTTCTAATAGCCAATATAAATCATTTTTATTATAGATTTACTAAAATTAGTGAGGGATCAAATTTTAAATATGAAAAAGATTTACATTTCAAGAGATTTATTTTCTTTTAATGCTTCGTAAATATGTGATTAAGATAAGTTTTTATTGTTTAAATTGTATTTTTAAGTATTTTATCATTATCAATATTTTATATTAAAAATTAAATGAGTTATATGATTATTTTTTTTATTAAGAAATACTATATATTTTTTACTTTAATTATTTTTCCTGCAGAGCATTGAAATATTTAACCATGGTAACATTAGCACACACATATTATATATGAAATAGAGTGTATGTACACTGAAAATATATTTTGTTAATATGGATATTCAAATAGTGTATTTAGGTTCTATGTTGAAATAATTTATAAAGGAATATTTTTTTTTATTCTTTTAATTGTATTTTTAAATATTTTTTTATTGATAATTTCCCCTTATTACTAATAGCTATATCATTTTCTTTTTAATTACAATTTTCCCTTTGAGCATTAAAATATTTTACTAAGTAAACATTATTACACACATATACATTTCATGCATACATTATTTATATATAAGAGAGAGCAGACAAATTATACTGAAATATATTAGTTAATGTGGATATTTAAAACAATTTATTTAAGTTCTATATTGAGATATTTATAGGAGAAGTAATTTTTTTTTATTATATAAAATTATATTATTTAAGATAGACATCCAATATTTTATGTATTATTTGAAGAGTGAAAGTGAAATATCATAGAACCAAATAGAACGAAAGTGAAATATCAATAACTCAATTAATTGTTGTGTTAATCCGTTTTTAATTGATTATTTATATGGTTATTTAATTTTTTTTTATTTTTTTTAGGACTTGACATACTTACACATATTGCTGATATGATTGTAGAATGAGGCTCTTGGTAATTTTTAGTTGTTTATTTGTACAATTATTTATTTTTTGTTCTTTTGTTGTGGCTTATTATTTTTTATGGCTTGACATACTTACACATGTCCGTCACACTAGATTGTATAATGAGCCTCCTGACACAATAATTTTGTTAGCAATTTTAATTATTTATAATATTTTTATTATTTTTTGAGTACATGACATACTTACACATGTCCCTCATACTAGATTGTAGAATAAGCCTTGGCTCAATAACCCTCTCAGGCTCAATAAATATTAAATACATTTTTCATATTTTCTGTGTTATCAAACTCATTAAGGATTCTCTTTTTCGATCTATATGAGATGATCTTGGCTAAGAGACGTAAGCGATTCAACCCAAATTTATATTAGAATTGCAACCGATTTTTTGGTTGTAACTCAAAATGCCCACATATCTTTTTACACTAAGCGTGCAGATTTTGATAAAAACTGAATATATTAACTATAAACTGAATGGATCTCCAAGTGAGATACCTGGAAGGTGTACAAGCATGCATACAAGTCCACTTGTTTCACTGAGTCAGATGAACCTCAAATATATAGGCTTCCACATTAACAACATGGTTTCAACCACTCCCTAGATATTAGGATATGAGGTCTAAGATTAGAGCCTCAAACCTATCATCATCACAACAATAATCTAATTTTAGCTTTCTCCATGACTTCCAACACTCCCCCTTAATGGGGGAAGGGTATTGAACAATAACATATGCCTATTGGTCTAGTCTCAGCTAGGCTTACAATAGTACATAAAAACTTGATAACAAAGGTTTTCATTTTGGTCTTTTTTCTTGAGAGTTCATTCTTGTTCACCTTGAGTCAAGGCTTCATCTTCACTTTCCTTGCCATGAGGTAGTGATGTATCTTCACCTCATTTCTTCCCTAGCGATGGAAATCTTGAATTCTTATTCTCGCCCTTCTCAAAATTATGACAGGGTGGGTAGGAGAAATTTTCCTCTCACTATTTGCAGTGTTAACCATCTGAATGTAAGGTATGATGTCTTCATCATTGATTGATGTAACATCTACACACACACAAAAAATAATGAGATCATCACAATTTAAATTCTCTCTAACTTTGTCTTCTTCTGCCACGTCTTTGCAATTACCTTCATGTGGCTCGTCCAATTGATCTTCAACACTTTGTTCCTATTTACACCCTTCCTAAAGATCAGCTCATGTGTCTTCAATCTTAGGATCCTACACAACAGACTGTGCCTCTTGATTCTCATGGTCATCAACATAACCACATTGTTTTTCTGAAATTTCTTCTGACTTGAACATACTACCCATGCTAATGCCTCGAAATGCCCACATGAGAAAATTATCATGAGAATCAAAACTATGTAGAATATAGACATGTTGTTAAAGTCCATATTATCTCGCTTTATCTTGCTTCGAGATTTCTTTTTGACTCCACATGGTCCTCTAACGAGCTCCAACAACCTCGTTACAATGCAGGAGGGAAACATCTCCCTTTGGCAACTCTTCAACTGTAGAACCTTATAGACTATGGATTCTTTGCCACTCAGGTCTCAGTGCCATCGTCTCTAGTGACAAGCAACAAAATGACCTCTCACAAGATGGAAACACTATCAATATCTAATTCTGATGTATGTAATTAACAATTTATGATAACACATATTTCTGAAGATGGGCTCAAATCAGCAAGAACTTTTGCATTTTCATTGTGGAATATAATAACTTAGAAGAAAAATTACCCAATTGGTTTCAGGATCTCCATAACCTGCAACTTAAGTTTATCAAACAATAATATTTCTAGGACAAATCTGCTAGATGATGTTGATAGCAATATACCACATAGTGGCGTCTTATTCGGTGAAAAATACGTTTTTTTTGTTGCGCTATCTCCGCACAACCCTCCTTGCGGCCTGAACACCTCCTCCTCAGGCTGAATGTCTCCGCAACCACCACTGCTGATGTTTAGCAGGTTCTACAGCCTTCAGCACACGTCCTATAGGTAGGTGCGACCTCCAACACAAGGCCAATCCACGAAAGCAGCAATCAACCTTGAGTCTTCGGCCTCTTTCACATAACCTCTACCATGCGACCTCCTCCACACAGCCTCTTCCATGCATTTTTCACACCTTCCATGACCTTTGATCTACAACAATGACCGCAAATCAGATGTTTCTCTGTGCAGGTCAATAGCACGAGATCAATTTGGATTCATGGATCAATAGCATAGATAATATGAATGATTCACACAGATGTTCCCGACACTATATCAAGCAACCAAAATTAAAAGGAAACGTGCCCCTTTGACCACACCACAACTACCACACAACTACCACATCTCGTAGGCTTTCAAAAACAAAAAAAAAAAACATATCTTTGTTCCTGACAGGGTTGGCGCTATTTTACTTCAAGCCTTCTCTTTCTCCATTACTACCAATAGATTTAGGAAACCATAATCGATCCCATCAATGGCTACAAACTGACATTTCAAACTAATAGGTATGGATGTACCAGCTAATGGGGAATGGCAAGGCACAATTTTGAGGTGGCACAACACCATTCCATCGTAGTGTGAAGTTGATAAGCAATAGGGATGCAAAGATCATTGGGATGTTCGATGTCATATAGTGCCTTTCCACTGGGGGATCGACATGGTGATAAAATGAAGCTTTGGAGTTCGTGGTGTGCCATTCCATTATTGGCAGAGAGAAAATAATATTGTGACAAAGATAATGTTTTAAGAGATATTATTATTTGGAAACACTCTCCTTGGACTTTTAAGAAGGAAACGCAAAACCAGAAGGGCCTTTTAAAAATGATCTGGAAAACTAGAAGGGTTGTAGATCCACACAAGTAAACTATAGATGAGGCTTTAAACAATATTTTTCACCTGTATTACTTGCTTAGTGGGGTTCTATGTCCACACATAGGGGATATTGATAGCTAGCAGAGGGTAAATTTCTAGTTGCAATATTGTTATATAGATCATGATTTAAACAATAAATTTCACCGGTACAACTTTCTTAGTGGGGTTCTAGATCCACACATAGGGGATATGGATAGCTAGCAAAGAGTAAATTTCTAGTTGCTCTATTGTTATATAGGTTAGGCTTTAAACAATAATTTTCACTTGTACAACTTGCTTAGGGTTCTAGATTCACACATAGGGGATATGGATAGCTAGGAGAGGGTAAATTTCCACTTGTATTATTGTTGTAATGTAAGAAATCTTTGTTTGATATTTCGTAGAGAGGCTTCTCCTACAACCCATTGTCACCTAGATGTGTAAGTATGTCTTTAAATTTTAGCTGTTGTTGCTAACATAAAAATATAAAATTAGAAATCTAAATAATGTTTGAATAATATTTACATTTTTCTCTCCAATAAATATAATAATAATGAAAATAGAAACAAATAATAACAAAAATAGAAAGAATTAATCGTGGCCAGAAACAAAAATGAAAATTACCATATAGATTAAAAACTACAATACAATTATCTCATGGGTTTAGATAAAAAAAAATACAATACAATTATCTCATGATGTTAAGAGTTCTTTATCATATATGTTGAATTTGAATGGATCATATATTTTCTTTCAACAAAAAATTTACCACATTAAAATTCGAGATTGGTAAAGTGTTAAACATCTTTACTCTTTACTAAAGCCACTACCATTTCTTAAATCAAAGTAAAAATATCAATTCATAACAAAGAATCTAAAATCTGGGTGTAAAATCATTTAATATTTCTTTTAACTAATTATTTGTAAAATTAAACTTTAAAAGAAAAGCAATATAATATAAATATATTAAAATGTCTATACACATAAATATTTCCATTTCAAAGTTGTAATATTTGAAAATATTCATTTGATGTAGTTTTATTATAGATTTTGGTATCATGCCATGTAAAATCATAATTAAATCTAATATTAATATTGAAATAATCATATTGGTATTAATATCATTATTAAATCTAATATATGTGTGTGTGTGGGTGGGGGGGGGGAGAAGATATAGAATGCTAGAAGTGGAGAGATGGAGGGAGTGAGAGAAAGGAGAAGAGAGGGAGGGATATAGAGATGGTGTTGGAAGGAGGGAAAGGGAGGAAAGAAGAAAGACATACAATGAGAAAAATGGAGAGAGAATGTTTATGCTTCGGGGTAAGATAGAGAGACAAAGAAGGAGAGATGGAGAGAAGGGGGGAAGGAATGAGATATAAGGAGAGAGGGAGGGAGATAGTGACAAAGTTGGAGGGAGAAGAGAGAGAGAGAGACAGTTGAGGGGGAGAGATAGAGGGAGGTGCGAGAGAAAAAGAGAGAGAGAAGTAGAGAGGAAGGTAATATGAAAGACACAAAGAGAGAAAGGTGGAGAGAGTGACATCGGAGATGGAGAAAGAGGGAGAGGAGAGTAGGAGGGAATAGAGATAAAAGGGGGGAGAGAGGGAGAAAAGGGAAAGAGAGAGAGTGAGGAAGAGAAAGGGGTATGGTGAGATAAATCGATTCAGATAAACAATGTTTATATTTTGGGGGTGAAATAAAAATACAAGAGATATAAAGGGAGATAGAGATATAGATAGAAGGTGAAGAAAGGGAAGAAGAGAGATATAGAGAGGGAGAAATATATAAATATGGAGAGAGAGAGAGAGAGAGCATGTGTGTTTCGGGGGGTGCGATGAGATAATGAGACAAATAAGGAGATATGGAGGGAGATATAGATACAAATTGAGGGGGAGAGAGGAAACAAGATTTCTTGCACTAGATGCATTAATATGGGTGTAGATGGTGATTTCTAATACTATTTGATTTCTCTCACTGAAGGAGATAAACTAACCTAGAGGGTACTGGAGGAATGAATATAGAGATAATGAGAGGAGTGGGAGAGGTAGACGAGGATAAGAGAGAGAGAGAGGGAGACACAAATATGGAGGGGGGAGAGTAGGATAGGGAGAAGTAGAGAGGGAGGGATAGTGTGACAGTGTTAGAGGGAAAAGAGAGAGAGAGAGAGAGAGAGATGGTTGGAGATAAAGGGATAGAGAGGAAGGAAAAGGGAGAGGAGGAGAGAGAGAGGGATAAGGAGATGGATGTGATAGGGGAGAGAGGGAGGAAAGAAGAAATACATAGAGAGAGAGAGAGAGAGAGAGAGAGAGAGAGAAACTGAGAGAGAGAGGGAAGGAGTGACAAGGGAGAGATGTAGATAGTGTGTGTATGTTTGGGCGTGAGATACAAAGAAGGAGATATGGTGGGAGATATAGTTATAGATGTGTGGGAGGTAGGGAGAACAGGGGTTAGGGAAGAATATTTCTCACACTATATGCATTGATTTAAATATACTTTTTGTTTTTTACACTAGATGCATTGATTTTAGTGTAGATTTCGATTTTTAATTATATTTGATTGCTTTCACTAGATGAATTGGTTTGAGTGTAGATGTTGATTTCTAACCCTATTTAATTGCTTGCACTAGATGCAATTATTTTAGTGTAAATGTTGTCTAATTCTATTTGATTGCTTACACTAGATGCATTTATTTTAGTGTAGATGGTTATTTATAATCCTATTTGATTGATTGCATTAGATGCATTGATTTCATTGTAGATGGTGATTTATAATACTATTTGATTTCTTGCACTAGATGCATTGATTTCAATGTAGATGTTGATTTCTGATGATATTTGATAGATTGCACTAGATGCATTGATTTTAGTGCAGATGTTGATTCTAATTATATTTGATTTCTTGCACTAGATGTATTGAGTTCAGTGTAGATGTTGAATTTTTATTATATTTGATTGCTTGCACTAGATGCGTCGATTTTATTGTAGATGTTGATTTCTAATTTGATATCGCTGGATGTATGATCGTACATTTAATTTAAAGCGGTTGGATTCAAAATGGGATTGATTTTAGTGTAAGCCCAAAAAAATCATTGACAATGTGCATTGACTTTTGTGTTATAGTAATTCAACCTATTAATATTGGAGAGCAAGAGAGAAAATTTAAGACGTTTACTAGAGTAGTTCGAGTTAAATATTTGAATGGTTAATGATTTCAAGTATACTTTTCATATAGTCGATATGAAAATATGGAAAAACTAACAAGAGTGTCAATAAGAATAGTAGAAAAAAATAGTTGAGATTGATCAAAATCAAGACTATTTATAATTTACTGCATTCTTATTATTCACATATTTTTCCATTCAACACTATTATATTGCCACTTTTTATTCAAAAATTTGATTTCATCATTTTTCATAATTAAATTTATTCACATTATCTGCCATCTTAAAAAATTGAGCTAACTCAACAAATTTAAAATTAAAACTACCCTTCAAGATAGATTTAACAACAGTTGGAGGGAAACTATTAAGAATTAATTAGTTATAAAAAATTGTGATACCTAAAATTCAATGAAATAGATGTGCAATATCAATTCTTAATATCATGCATATTATTGAGAATATTGTCTTCCTTATTCATCAAAAACTAATAATTAATAGACAATAACATACACATGTAAAAATATAACACAAAAATTGTAACATTCACAAACATTACCATCCAAATCGAAACAGATAAAAACACAAATCACTCAAAGCAACCAAACACACAGACAAACAACCACTCAAAACATTCAAACACATATTTACAAACCATTCAAGGAAAGAAACATAGACTAAATTAAAGAACAAAATCATATGGTCATTTTAGATCAAGAAAAAAGAATGTAAATTTCAAATTTTAAAGTTTATTCAAACATATACATAATAATGAGAATCTAAAAACATGGCATTGTTTCCCTCAGCTGGAACCAGCTTAGATCTATACAAATATGGATCTACAGTGTTGAGATGGATCCAATCCCTCAAGGTTAAAGCCTTTCCTCAAATTCTACACTCGAAAAAGAAGGTTTTCACCTCAAGGGATTTGATCCCTCTTGGTGCATGACAGATCTGGAGTTGGATGGATCTAGGTTGGTAGATAGGAGTTGCAGATCTGTAAGAAGATGAAATTGTGATGTTGAAAAATCATGTTTTAAGGGAGTGAAGGCTTCAAGGACTAAATATGTATGGAGATATTGGAGCTTATACTAATTTATTTTCATTTAAAGACACCATTGTAAATTGTTATTACTCTATAATGTTGCTTTCATTTTGATTTTAACTCTACTCTAATTACTATATCGACATTTCTCTATAGTTGCACTATTGCTCATGCCATTAGTTTATGCTAATGAATGTTGTGTTCAGATATCTTACCAGACTTAGGGAGCGTTGGAATAAAAATTTGCAATGGATTCATGGAGAGTCATTTTTTTGGTAAATAACTATTATTGGTTTCTTTCATACTTGTCTTGGATTATATTATATTGGGTTGGAAGAACTATTTCTCTTGCTTGATATAAAACTCACAATGAATTCATGTTAAAGTGTGAATTCGGGCATATACGCAAGAGGTTTTAGCAATTATTTGTGAAAATCCTTTCATTGTCTATTTGTTTTCACCATTTTAAAGAATAAAACTACTTTAGTGGCTTGGAAATCACTTTAGTCCTAGATTCATTCACAATTCTTTCCCCTTTCTTTTATGTGAGTAACTCTATCATTTTGTTTATCAATATGGGTTTTAGTTTCTTCATTTGCATCATAGAATAACATCGCATATAGAATAACATCGCATATGAATTGACTTATTCTATTTCATACAAGAAAGTACCTTGGTAACTTGATCGAGCCCACATATCGATCAACCTTATTGCCTTAGCTTATTTTTTCATTTAAACCATTAAAGATCAAGATGAAAGACATATATATCTTATACATAATAATTTGCGATACTTAATATATTTTATTTGTAACGTTACTTGTATGATTATTTTTATAATCATCCAAAACTCCATTACAAATATTTAATGACATAATACATAATGTACCACAAAACAATATATAATATATAATTAAGAAAATTATATATTAAGAATTCATATTAGTATGGTTATACTTATATATATAGTTGAGTATATATATATTATTTCTTTAATTTTACCATAATATAATAAATTAGTATAGTAATAATATTGTATTAATTATGCTGTAAGGCATTTCTCTTTGAAATGAACTCTCCTTTGTGTCACAGTGTACTATCTTGGACCGTTGACTTAATATGTTAGATGATTAAAAAAAATTTCACCATCTGATCATCATAAATGGTTATCATAAATTTTGCGATAGAAGTTACGGTAGTTCGAGTTGGAAATAATTAATTCCTACTTGTCTATGGTTGTAATTCTCCATTTGAGGAGTTTGTTCTTACATAATAGGGATTTAGTTTCTTCTAGTTTAGTGTGTGGTTGAGAGAATCTCTAAACCACACTAGTGTACGTCCAAGATAGAATTCCTATCTTGAGATTATTGATTGTATAAATATGTGTGTAATTTCCTCATTCATTAATAATAATATAGAATATATTGGTTGTGCTAATTTTATCTTGGTATCAGAGCCTGAGGCCTGGCCTTTTGTGGGCTGGGCTGGGCTGAGGAAGCTTGGCCCCTCCTGGGATGAGGAAAATAAAAATGTATTTGTGTTGTTTTAAGTTTTGAGTTTGTCCACCATCGATACAAGATGAAAGGGCATTGGTAACCAGCTCTGTGGTTGGCGCAGTGGCGGTGTGGTGGATTCGTACTGTGCAGGTTGCTAGAAGGCCAAGCGCTGGAGTAGCAGAGTTGGAGACCGTGAGGCTGTAGCATATCAATGGCGTGCCTGCTTGTCCTCGGATCTATGGAGGCAGTTTGTTGGCGAATGTGCTAATTTTATCTTGGTATCATGTTGTTTCAACTACACCATGGCGACTCTGAGCGGAGCCGGCGGCGTGGAAGGGAAGGGGAATTTGGAGAAATCCACAGAGATCCAGCTTGTTGATTGATTGAATCAAAGTGAATTATCTCCGGGAGATCGATCATTCCAGAAGACGTCCCACAAATTCCTTTTGTTCTGAATTCTTGAGCAGGTTCGAAATCTATTTTAGATACTCTGCTAGTTTTAATTTAAATGTGGATTGGATTGGAATGTTAAAGATGACATTGGAGGCATTTGAAATCTCTTAGCGATTTGGTGCAATTTTAAAGCTACCATTTTCATATTAGATCTGTTGATGGAGAGGCAGAGATCTACTGGAAAGGATCTGTTAAATCATTGAGCCACTCCTCTATTGTGAATTTTTTGTCCTTGTGAATTTCAACACATTTGGTTCATTTGCATTGGCCATTATTTTGCTCCTCGGTGGATTTCTTCTCTCATGACATGACATTAAAGGTTGGTGGACATGGGGTTACTGGATATCTCCTCTCATGTATGCACAAAATGCCATTTCTGTGAACGTGTTTTTGGGTCACCAGTGGAAAATATCTACTATGTTATTTATGTTTTAATGAACACCTCGTATTTCTGGCTAAGTATCGTACTGGTGCCTTTGGGAGCTCTCCTGGGTGACTTTCTATTCCAAGGGCTTCAGAGGTGGTTTGCTCCTTATGATTATCAAATTCTTCAGGAAAAACATAAAATCAACCTGAGGAAATCAGTAGGCCACAATCGATGGAGAATCCACATTTGACAGTAGATGAAGAGATAACATTGGCAATTGCCCGCTTACCCCTTGAAACGTCAAAATATACAGGGTTTGCTTTTTGCTTTGAGTCATTCTTTGCTTCGCAGTGAGGTGTCAGTGCTCCTGAGAAGGCATGGGATGTGGCTGGACGAGCAAGTATGAAGATTCCTTTGTGGAATTTTGTCATTGAAGCTTCGTGGGCCAAAGCAATGTTGCATTTATAGTTGCCGATATACGTTGCTGCAATATCTAGCTCCTTGAGGTTTGCAGCTGGATAGGGATAAATCTGTGGTTTCGTTTGTGGCAGATCAAGTGCTTGACAGACGGTGAGCTGACAGGTGCCTTGTTAAAAACCTTTGAGCATTTTGATGCCGGGGCTGTTGTAGATTGGCGTTTTTCATCGCTCCGGATGTCTGGAACTGCAACGTTCTTACCACATTTTTAGTTTTATTTCTCTAGATCTCGGTAATCTCGTCAGCCTTCTGGTTTTATTCCTATTGAATTGGGTAATCTGGTAAGCTTGAGTACGCTCTTGATATATAGAAATGATCAGAGTGTTATCATTCCTTTTCTTATCGTAAAAATTGGCAGTGGTGACACGATTAAGGCAAATACTGTGACAATTTTAGTGGCAATTGCAGTCAGCTGCGAATTTTATACTTGGATTCTTCGGGATAGCAAGGAAAGATTCTGTGGGAAATTGAGGAAATAGTCCTAAAAAATCTGACATGTTTACAGGGACTATTTGGCCATGAAGTAAATGCTACTGATTTTTATAATAAGTATTTCATGTCATGGTATTTTATGTTATTATTGAAGTGACTTTGGTCTGACCAACTATTGTCACAATTCTGAATGTGTGTTGGAACTGGTCATTCCAACACTAAGCAAATTTGCAGGGAATGGTGAACACATGACAGTGAAAATGATATCAATTGGAGCTACATCAGAGATTGAAGGATGATCGAGATCCTGTTGCATATTGGTAGCAAGCATGAGGCAGTATGCTTGAAAATTGTTCTTGAAGGGAAAATTGTGTTCTCTTCGTGGGGCTGTGAGTGCCTATGTTCTGGTTTCTTTATCAGTGGACCCCTCACAGATGAGGTAAAGGAGCAGCGTCAATGTTTATGATGGACAACAAAATAGATATTTGTTTGAGTTAGAGTGTTTGTGGAATATACTCCCTAGCATGTTGTAATAGTCATTGTATGTACCCAGAAATTCCAAATATTGAAGTATGGAATGTAAGCCTTGTAAAGGCATTTGAAAGTTCGTGGTGATCTCAAAACCACTTTGTAATGGTTTATGGTTAGCCTGAAACCATCTTCTGTCACTCTAATGTAATGGTTGGTGGTGAGCCAGAAACCATCTATAGAGTCTTAGTGGCTACAGGATCTGCCCGGTGGTGGCAGATTTGTCCGGTGGTGGCAGATCGGACTTGCCCGGTGGTGGTATATTGAAGTTGGCGGATTTGTCCGGTGGTGGTAAATCGAACTTGCCCAATGGTGGCATATTGAAGTTGGTGGATTTGCCTGGTGGTGGTAAATTGGACTTGCCTGGTGGTGGCAGATTGCCTTTTTGGCTGAATCGCCTATGTGGCTTGAGGTGCCTTTGTGGCTGTGTGTACACGAGAGCTTTGTGCTCAATTGAGCAGGTGGACTGGAGAACACCTGGCTGAGACTCAGATGATTTTTTCTTAGTAGAAAGGGATTGGCGCGCTTTTCGCGCTGACAGTAGCACCAGGAAGGCAAACTGGTGCATCTGTTAGGCCATTAATCGTCTGGTTTTACGTTCAGGATCATGCCAATTCACCTTCAAGGGGATCCGTGGGATCAGAGAAGTTGTGGATCTGTCTGAGGGCGACAGATTTTGTTTTTGGAGGTTTTGTACATGCAATTCGCGTGATAGTGGTGGATTTGACTATCACGACAAGTAGTCATTAAAGGGGGGAGTTGGAAATAATTAATTCCTACTTGTCTATGGTTGTAATTCTCCATTTGAGGAGTTTGTTCCTACATAATTGGGATTTAGTTTCCTCTAGTTTAGTGTGTGGTTGAGAGAATCTCTCAACCACACTAGTGTACTTCCAAGATAGAATTCTTGTCTTGAGACTATTGATTGTATAAATATGTGTGTAATTTCCTCATTCATTAATAATAATATAGAATATATTGATTGTGCTAATTTTATATGTTCGTTACCATAATAACCCACACGAATTTTGTTTGTAAGCTCACTGAAGCTTCTACTAGTAAGTTGTGTTCTTTAAGAGTTTATCTTATCATTCCTGGGTTTTCTCAATTTTCTTATTTCCTTATTGACACCAAGCTTCAGAAGTGGTAGGGCTTTGAGAATTAGAGTGCTTTTCCTATGATTTGTGGTCAGAATTTTTCATTGGTACCGAGCAGAAAAATCTAGCCATGCCCGCCAAGGGATGTGTGGCTCGCAATGATTGCGGCCGCCATTGCCACTAGTGGGAAGAGTTTCCCTTCCAGAGATGTCTGCAGGTTTTGTTGGCATTTCTCTTCATTGTGCTATTCAAGATTATGCATAGGAGATAGCACCACATGTAAATCCCCTGCCCCCCTACGAGGAGGGCCATCAATGCAATCGATAGGGAAATATTCCCAAGGGTATGTGTTTTCAACGATAGCTCCGACCAAAGAGTGCAATTCTCTTCGACTAATTTCATTTCATTTCATATTATATGGTGTATACATTTCTTGCGCTCATCCATTCATTTATAGCCAAGAGTGTGATTGCCTTTATCCTCCCACGCAAGTTACAGTATGAGTTGTATTGTTTGGTGTCAGAAAGGGTCACTCACATCTTTTGTTAACATAAGTGTCTTAGTCTTTTGAACATGTTTTGGGGAGAAATTACAGTAACAAAAATGGAAATATTGAACAATGTGTGAACTTTTGATTTCAACAATAGCATTCAGTATTCCAGTCATTTCGAATTTACCCGACACTAACAGAAGTATGAGCAATCAGAATGCCCCTCACACCCCGTTCCAAAAGAACTCTAGACAATCCGAATACTCCTTATACTACTACGTTCTTTTTTTTGTGTTGGAAAAATTGATATATTGGGATTCGCGATCCACACATTAGTTAACTGCACCGAAAGAAGACGATTCTCCATCAAATCATCTTTAGAGTGTTGGACGATGGGAGAAATATGCCAGAGCTTCGACTTCAATATATAGAGCTGACATGCTGCTCGATGATACAACGACAGAAGATCGAGAAGTAGCTATTGATTTATTTATGCATGATCGCTTCACACTGTTTAAATTTTCAAATTACATAGGTTTCGTGTTGCGGCCTCGTTCTTTATGGTATCACATATATTCACAATAATATGTCTTTATTTCTTTCTCAGTTTTAGTATGTGCTAACGAACGCAATAAAGCAAAAGGTGATTATGTTGTTGACAGAAGAGAGAGGGAACATGCCCCTACTTTCAAAAAATATGTAATTGAGGGATATCTGTTGTCTATTCTTCTGTCAGCACCTCACATTTCACCTTCACATCTGAATTGTTATTTTCACATACAATCACTGACATTTCACCTTAACATCTGAACTATGTGCTAATGAATGCAAGAAAGCAAAAGGTGATTATGTTGTTGGAAGAAGATAGAGGGAACATGCCCCTACTTTCAAAAAATATGTAATTGAGGGATATTTGTTGTCTATTCTTCTGTCAGCGCCTCACATTTCACCTTCACATCTGGATCGTTATTTTCACATACAATCACTGACATTTCACCTCCACATCTGAATTATGTGCTAACGAACGCAAGAAAGAAAAATGTGATTATGTTGTTGACAGAAGATAGAGGAGACATGCCCCTACATTCAATATGTAATTGAGGGATATTTGTTGTCTATTCTTCTGTGAGTACCTCACATTTCACCTTAACATCTGAATTATTACTTTCGCATACAATCACTGACATTTCACCTTCACATCTGAATTTTTATTTTCACATACAATCACGGTAATTTACTTTGAGCTCCCAATCACTCCATACAGTAGAGAACGATGGCCATGGATCTAAGTTGTCTCATTTCTCTTAGCGGTCTCTAACATTATCTAATTGGTTGCATGTTCCTGTTAGAAAACTGTCGTTGTTTAGGTCATGTTTACAATATTATCTTAGCCCATAGTATTTCCTTCGTTTTATAGCCATGTTTTTGAATTATAGGTTATAAAATATAAACAATTTTAAAAACATATTATGAAGTTTTTTGTTTTTTTTAAGTTAGTGAAATTGTAAAGTAAACGTGAGAGATAAGTTTTTTGTTTCATTTTCTCATTATTTAATTTATAAAATAGATCTACTTTCTAATTCTTCTTTAAAAAAATTAATTAATTCTTTTCTAAAAAACTGTATTTATAAGGTTTTTTGTTTTTTTTAATGTCAATGAATAAATTGGTAAAAATGTAAAATACATGTCAGAGGCCAAGTAATGGATGGAATAGACCCAATTGTTAATCCTCTTGCTAAAAATGATATAAATTATTTTGATTTCATTTATCTGATAAATTAGTAAAAATATAAAGTAAATGTAAGTGAAAATTTCTATGTTGAACCTTCACAATAAATAAATCCAGTTGCCAATTCCTGAGGTGGAAACATGAAATAAATGCAATTGCCAATTCCTTAGTTGGAAAAGAATAATAACAATAAAATGAAAATTCCAATTTGATTTTGAGGTGGCAAAAATTATTTTAGGTTTTTTTTAAACCCATAAAAAAAAACCCATAAAGTCCATCTATAAATTATTATCCATATAATTTCTATGTGTGTTTTCTCTCTGTATCATGTCTCACCTAAATCTCTTCTAAACATGGCTCATATAAAAAGAAAAGGGGAAGTTCAGCGTTGAGGTCCCGACATCTCTAAGTTTGGAAATGTAATGAAGACCTATCTTTGGAGTGACAATCCATTTTTGTAATGGACTACAATGTCCTGATCACCTCCTAATGTTGTCATTCATTATTCAGTCCCATAAAAATATTTCATCGTTTATTTATTGATGGTGTTAGAATATTGGATATCATGACCGGCTTTGTCATGTATTGCAGTTGTTTACACCACTCCGAAATTGGACTAAAGCTCAAAGTAATGTCAAATTCAAAAGCGACAATTCTACCAGCAGAACACTACGACCAGCGAGCTAAATGTGAGCGACAAATTGCTCACTTCAATCTGCAATTCATCGTAGTGTTGCGCAACCTCAATTACAGGATCGGTGTCATCTACGATAGCCAGAGAAATTATACCTCATATCTAGATCAGCAGATCACGACAGAGTGCCTGTTGCCCCGTTTCTACCAGGACCCCAAGGATATCAACATCTTTGCTCCCATTTTATATGAGAATTTTGTTACATTAGCTCATGTTATCTGTGTTGGAATTTTATGGTGATTTCAAATACAAAAGATCAGAGAACAACACTCTGATACAATGGTGGAATTTGCTGCTAAATTCCTTAACAAACAAACAACAAAAAACTGCTCTGTTTTTGCACAGAAAACTGATACTTTTGTTTTCTGGACTTGGTGTTGCAGCAACAGGATTCGGTGTTGCAATAGCGTTGATCGTGGTGTTGCAACAACGGGAAAAATACTCTGTTTTTTAATAACACAGGAAAAATAGAAAATTGTTTTTGACGCTAAGTCACTTTAAGAAAATTGACGCTTTGTGTAACAACAACTAAATCAAGGGGCATCAAATCACTAGTAGACTTACAGAGAAATAACAAAGTGTTTTTGACACTTGCTGTAACAGCAACTGAAAATCAGCAAAACAGTAAACTGGTATTCATCAACAGTAAACAAAAACTGATACAATAAACTTAGCTGTTACAAGAGGAACGCTTCAGTTCCAGAAATTGATTTTCTCTAACTCAGAAAATCGCAGGTTCAGCACTGCTGTGCATTTACAGAAGAGACACACACTTGTTTTTCTAACCTTCTCTCAGAATACAAAAACAGAACTGCTGTTCAGAAATTCTTCCTCTCACACAGAAAACAGAACTTCTGTTCTTTTCTGCTTACGCTGCCTCTCTTGCCCTTGCCTGCTTAAAAACAGAACTGTTGTTCATTTACATTTATAGGAAAATAAATATCTGAATTAAACATTAAACAAAGTAAAATATCTGCTAATTTTTATCTTTGTATTTATTGCAGAAGAGGCGGTGATGTCTTTCTCGGTGGAAATAAGTCGGTTGTCTGCAGGGGATTTAATTCTACGTTTAATGCATATTTAAAGTGCAAAATATCAGTGGACTTTTGCGGCTTCCGGATAATCTGAAATTAATTGCTGAAGATCAAATCTTTGTGATGCAGTTGGAATTAAATTCCAACACTCCCCCTTAATTTCAACTGCTGCATACCCAGGCATTTCCTGAAATGATCAAAACCTTTCTTTGGCAATGGTTTCGTCAAAATGTCAGCTAGCTGATCCTCTGTTCTGCAGTGCTGCAAAACAATCTCACCATTGTTAACCAATTCACGTATGAAGTGAAATTTAGTATCTATGTGCTTTGTTCTTTTATGGAAAACAGAGTTTTTAGACAAAGCTATTGCTGAGCTATTGTCACAGTAAATGGTTGTGCCATTTTCCTGTTCATGACACAAATCTCTGAGAACTCTTCTCAGCCACACTTCTTGGCATGTTGTTGCTGTTGCTGCCACATACTCTGCCTCTGTTGTTGATAAAGCCACAACTGGTTGCTTCTTGGAAGCCCATAAGATGGTTCCCGATCCCATATGAAACACATATCCTGATGTGCTTTTCCTATCATTAGCACTTCCATCCCAATCACTGTCCATGTAACCTGTCAACATGAAACTTTCATAAGAGGAGTATAAAATACCAAACCCCTTCATTCCATTCACATACCTTAGAATCCTCTTGGCTGCCTGCCAGTGAGTCTCTTTCGGTCTTTCCATAAATCTGGAGATTAAACTCACAGCGTGCATAATGTCTGGCCTAGTTGCAGTGAAGTACATAAGGCTGCCAATTATGCTGTTGTACAATTTTGGATCAAAATCCTTGCTGTTGTCTTCTTTGGTCAATTTCAGCCCCATTACAGTTGGAGTCACAGCTGCCTTGTTGTTCTTCATGTTAAATCTCTTCAACACAGCTTCTACATATTTATCTTGAGAAATGAAAACGCCATTTTCACTTTGGTCTACTTCAATTCCAAGAAAATATCTTAAGAAACCCAAGTCAGTCATTTCAAATTCACTTTTCATGACTGCTTTAAAATCAGCAATGAGAGAAGCATCATTGCTAGTAAAGATCAAATCATCTACATATAAAAAAACAATATTAATCTTATCGCCATTCTCCTTTATGTAGAGTGTGGGTTCACCATCACACTTGTCAAACCCATTCTCAATCAGATACGCATCTATTCTGCTGTACCATGCTCTTGGGGCTTGCTTCAGCCCATAAAGAGCCTTCTTCAGTTTGCAAACTTTATGCTCTTGGCCATCAACTTCATAACCTGGAGGT
>APFE030182058.1:0-20745 GCA_000404065.3 Pinus taeda
AGACCGATTCTCAGGCTACCAGACTTTCAAAAACTATTTCAGGTACGTTGTGATGCTAGTGGAACAGCAATCGGGGCTGTACTCAGCCAGGAGGACAGACCAGTGGCATTCTTCAGTGAAAAACTGAATGAGAGTAGGCAGAAGTACTCATACGATAAGGAATTCTACGTAGTAGTACAGGCGCTAAGACACTGGAGGCATTACTTGTTGGGAAACGAGTTCGTGCTGTTCTCAGATAATTCTGCATTACAGTATGTAATGCAGCAGCATAAACTTAATCATAAGCATGCTAAATGGGTGGAGTACTTACAGAGTTTTAATTTTGTACTGAAGCATATCAGTGGGAAAGCGAATAAGGTAGCCGACGCATTGAGCAGGAAAGCTTTACTATTGCAGGAAAGCACTGTACAGGTTTTGGGCTTTGAACATTTACGGGATCTTTATAAGACAGACACAGATTTCAGAGAAGCCTACGAGGCGTGCCAGAATCCTTTAATACGAGGAAACAGTCCTTGGTTGGACTATAATATACAGGAGAAATTACTTTTCAAGGGAGGACAACTGTGTATCCCCAGCTGTTCTATGAGGGAGAATATCATCCGTGAAAAACACAGTGGGGGATTGGCTGGACACTTTGGTATTGACAAGACTTTAGAGCAACTTAGTCACTTTTACTTTTGGCCGAGAATGAGACGGGACGTACAACGTTTTGTGGCTAAGTGTAAGGTGTGTCAACTAGCGAAAGGACATAGCCAGAACACAGGACTGTACACGCCATTACCTATTCCAGGCAGACCTTGGGATTCGGTGAGTTTAGACTTTGTATTGGGACTGCCAAAAACGCAGAAAGGGTATGATTCGGTAATGGTGGTAGTAGATCGTTTCTCGAAAATGGCACATTTTGTACCTTTTCGGAAAACTAGTGATGCCACTTACATGGCCCACTTGTTTTTTAATGAGATTATCCGATTACACGGGTTACCGACAACCATCCTATCAGACAGAGACGTAAATTTCACGGGACATTTTTGGCGTACCTTATGGAAAAAAATGAACACCCAATTAAGCTACAGTTCTGCTTACCATCCGCAGACCGATGGGTAGACAGAAGTTGTGAACAGAAGTCTAGGAAATCTGTTACGCAGCTTAGTCGGAGAAAATTATAGAATGTGGGACCGAGTGCTGGCGCAAGCAGAATTTGCTTACAACGATTCACCGAATCGTAGCACGGGTCTCAGTCGTTTCCAGATTATTATGGTATGCACCCTCAAGGAGTGCATGAGCTTCAGGATCTTGGTTTACAGGAACGACGGAGTGTGGATGGAGAAGATTTTGCAAATGCGATGCGGGATTTACATGAACAGGTAAAGGCAAAGTTACAGGACAACAGCTTGAAGTATAAGGAACATGCAGATTTGAAGAGGAGAGAAGTTCATTTTGAAGTAGGGGATGATGTTCTGGTACACTTACGCAAGGAGCGGTTTCCTAAAGGTACGTATAACAAACTGAAATACAAGAAAATAGGGCCTTGCAAGATCTTGCGGAAGTTTTCAGCGAATGCCTACGAAATCCAACTACCACCTGGAGTAGGCATATCACCTATCTTCAATGTGGCAGATTTGTTTCCGTATATAGGCGAACTGTTGGAAGGAAGGAAGGATGAACCCGGAAAATCCACACGGAACACCCAGGAAGACAGAGACAGTTGGAAGAAACAGATGCCTTATGTCCAACCTCCTGAGATCGAAGGCATCCTCGAAACTCAGGTAGTTAGGCGTACTCGGCGGAAAAATTATTTTCAGTACTTGGTCAAGTGGAAGAACCATCCAATTGAGGACAGCTCATGGCTTGACGCCAGGAAGATTGAACGAACAGGGACGTCAGTGGAGGAGCTCATGAACAGGAGTCATGATCTTTTCTCACCCCGGGAGCCTGATGCAGGAGCATCCAGATCACAGTGACGAGGCAGAAAGACTCCAACCAGGTTCACAAGTAGGAAACTGAATTGTTAAATTCTGCTGAAGATAATTTTTCTTTTTACTTTATTTTACAAGTCAGCAACAGTTAGATGGTTTACTTTTCCAGTTAGGATTACTGTTAGTTCCATTATCGATTTAAGGGTAGTTTTTGTAATTAGGAAAAATAACTCTTAACTGTTCTATGAGTCTTGAAATGTTCAAACAATTATGGTTACAAATAGGAACAGAAGTATGTAACTGCCTTTGTAACAGAAGGATAAAAAACTTCAAGCATTAACTGAAACAGAGGCTATAAAAGCCCAACATACATGTAAAGAAAAAGTTTAAGTCAAGCAGAAAACAAGTTGAGTAATTGAATAAAATATTTATCAAGCGTTCAAGAGTACTAGAACAATACTATCCATCTATTTTATTGCCTAAATTATTGATTGATCTCTCACACTTAATTAACAGAATTTTACATTGCTGTAAACTAAACATAGTATCATGGCTGCTGTACGAGTATGAACTGTAGTTGAAATCATTACCAAACAAGCACACGGAGATATAGTTGAAGAAGAATGATTACACATAGTTAATTGAGACCAGCATACAAGTGAAGAGTCCAGCAAACAAACTATATGCCAGCAACGTAACAAAGTCGCAATCGAAGAGTTACAAGTACCAAATAATACATTTTCTTCCTTTCATAATAAAAACGATCTGCATTTATATTGTCCAGAGATAATATTTCATAGTCAAAACCGAAAGGGCCGAGTTCCCTTATACACTACAGAGACTGATACAGTCGTAACAAGGCCAAATCTTGCTCAAGAAAACCACAAACAAGTATCCAACATAAAACCCTCGTTAGGGTTTGAACATAGGTTCGAGACAAGGCTACATTGAAGCCGCATTCCAACATAAGG
Source organism: Pinus taeda (assembly GCA_000404065.3). Taxonomy (NCBI): domain Eukaryota; kingdom Viridiplantae; phylum Streptophyta; class Pinopsida; order Pinales; family Pinaceae; genus Pinus; species Pinus taeda. The sequence continues at coordinate 2,888 of APFE030182058.1, forward strand.
AACTCACCCCAGAATGACAACGGCGGACATAAACCACACTAGAAAAAAACAGTAAACCAACAAACGAGCCGTATTCAGAACAGAGACCGCTAGACAACAGGACAATATAGGTTACAGGCCTACCCATTTTCACTCTACCAAACATATTTGAATACAGGAATGTGCGCCATCCAGGCCACCAAAGTAGACCTGCAAAAGGACAAGCGAAAGTGAGCTTACACCTTCACAAAACCTGAGGGGACGAAATCCTCGAAAGAAGTTAAACCAACATTACAGGAATCTAAAAGAAGTGAAAGAGGAGAAGCCCTCACCTGGAGAACGCGTGAGGAGAAACCATACTGTCAAACCAGGGAACACCGCCGGAAACTGGAGACCAGAGGAGCAGCTTGGGTCTAGACCCAACACAAGGAGAACACAGACATTGAATCAAAGAAGGACTATTTACCTGTAGTTGAGATTGAACGAGTTTTTCCATTGATCCTGTATGCTCAGCCACGGACAACACAGTGTTACCAAAAACTTCATAAACCCAGGAAACCCCACCAAACCAGATTTGGAAGCAGAAGACCAGAAGACCAACAGTATGTGCAGGGATGGGTAACAAAAACCAAATACCAGAGTTGAGCCAAATTAAATTCGAAAACCAGACATTTTATAAGCAACCATTCGTTACAGTAATCACTATCAGCATGCAGACCTCGATTCCATAAAACAAGACAGAATAACAAAGCAGAAGAATCACTCACCAGAGATTGGACGCAAAAGCTGAGCAAGAAGGCCACAGAGCTGAACAACCTCGTTGCAAACAGGCGGACAAACAAACAAAGGCGCAGAGAAAGCCTCAATCCATAGCCAGAGCAAGCTCAACTATAACCAATAGACATGAAATCGTAATCCAGAGCCAATAGAAACAGGATACAGCACCCTCACCATTCTACCATATGTAGAGCTCGAAACCCTTAGAACCAACAGCAGCAATGACAAAGAACAATCGAGAAATCGCATAAGGTTAGGGTTCACAGCGTTTCCAAGGCAGAAGGACTGTTGCGTTTACAACCTCAGTTAATGCACAGCTACCAACAACAGAACGCGGGAAATAAAATCGCCACGTAAACATCCAAGTGTAACCTTAAAAGTGCCAAGGGTTACGCCAAGTGGGCTGGGCCCCATCACATGGCCTTGAGCGTTCTCATGAATTTCTTGTTCCCCACTTTTTTCAGCTCAAATATGTCCAAGTTTCTCACTCCCTATAAAGAGACAAGTAAAATTTGAAGCAAAAAACAAATAGACATGTGCCACATCTCCTTGAATGAAAAACACAACCTCGAATAGCACAAAGTAATGAGTGTTTATCGTGTTATAGAGAAGCCTTATGAATGACATTCAGAATATTGATAGTGATTTTACCATGTGCCTTTGTCACCAACATTTGTTATTAGGTCGCATGCCAACTTACAACATATCAATACAGTCATCTCTATGCTACAACATCAATGATCTTATTGAATATGGAGTTATTATGTTGGTTAGAGAGTATATAAGTCTACATATAACATCATGGTTCTTTGCCTTAATAAGGATATTCTCATGGTTTTGTGTGAATAAGGACAACCCTGAGTTATTAAGAATATTCATGGAAGTATTTTTTTCCTTAATAAGGATGTTCTGATGGCTTTGTTTGTTAATAAGGATAGTATTGTGTTAATAAGAATATTTAATAGAAAAATATTAATGGAAGTATTATTTTCTTTAATAGGGATATTCTTATGGTTATGTGTGTTAATAAGGATAGTCTTGTGTTAATAAGAATATTGGTTGGAACTATTAAATTTTCAATTAGTTAGTAGTTAGCTTTATATATATATATGTTTGTTTATATTTTCTTGGGTTGATATATGTATTTGTTAAAAAAAAAATAAATAGGCTTCGTTATATATGTTTGTAAATAAAGAACTGTAATATTTAATGTTAGATATAATGTTTATATTTCAAAATTTTTTTTTTTATGAATAACATTGGTAGTGTTATTATATATAATAATATTATATATAATAATAAATAGATATATATATATAATTCTATCATGTTTTCTAATGCTGATTAAGGCGTTTGTAGAGATAAAGGTCTCAATTCTAATGTAATAGTTGGAGCAATATAAATGTAATAATGGAATTTTTATTATTAACGACTTGCAAGTAGTTGGACTCTATGATTTCAATGGAGATCAATCTCACCCCTATTGGAAATCCAGGAGTCATGCCAATGTGTGCTGCGAAAAAGACATGTAACTAGCTATGACAGAGCTGGACAAGGTCTCTTAATGCTTTTTGCTCATGCATAGTTTGTGAATAGTGGGTTTGCCTTGTGACATTTGCATTGGACAATTCGGCAGACCTTATGTGTATGTATTTAGTAGTAAATCTAGTTCATGACGAGATGAATTTCCAAAATATTCTATTCCTTCGGTGTACCTTTACACCTTTAGGAACAAGGACTAATTATACTATTATTAAAATTATTTTCAATAACAAAAATAAAATAAATTACACCTTCAAAGAATACACCTTTATTTCTAATTTGGCATTAACTCTTAAAAAAATCAAAACAAAAACAAAAATAAATAGCCTTACTTCTAACTTCTTTATATATTTATTATAACTCTTTACTTTTCAAGTTTTCACATCATATTATAAATATAATTATTTATTTTTATAGTTTTTTAATTACTATATTTTAATTGCTTTTTAAATTATGATCTAGAATTATATAAAATTAATTATTTTTTTAATCATATATTGACTAAATTTAATTCTAATTTCATTAATCTAAAAAATATATATTATTAAAACTTATTTGTAATTAATTAATATAAAAATACTTATATACTAGCAATTGTCCCAAAAGGTACAAAGAGAGGCCGATAGGATTATTAACTTAGAATTGTTGAATTTCTCTAGAAGAGATGTTGGTTCAAGCCTACAAGGAGCAAAGAGATTTGATGTTTGGAGTTCTATGCTTTTTGGACACCATATTTATTTAAATACAACTTAATTTTTTAGAAAAGTTCAAGCCCAATGCAATTTTTCCATGCAGACATACACTTGAATCGCTACTGGGCTTATGATATTGACAAATTCAAAGTAAACTGGTATACAATAGAATGTCCCAAGCTAAACCACAAGTTACACATCTTCAGACCTGAAAAAGTAGATAACAATGGTTTGGCAAATCAATAGCGATATCATAATTGCTTTTCCTTCCACATACATACAATTGCTCCAAAGGCAAGGACAAGAAACTTTTTAGCTCTAGTGAGCACCAGTGGGTCACTAAAACGAGTGCCCACTAATGGCTTTCACATTTATACAAGGAATTGGCAAGGGATTTTACATGGACTCCACTCAACTTCAGACACAGCTGCAGCCAATATGCAGAGTGATTGAAATTGAACACAGCTAAGTAGTGACATTGGCTCACAGTAATACACCAAGTATAAAATATTGAAGCTTTTACAGAAGCAAGGAGTAAAAAAAATTATGAAGCTGAGAGATGTAGATTTAAATCAATCAAAGCTTGTTGAACGGCTATAACGTCCATTGAAATAATCTTCCAAGGTTCTACTCTCATGTACAAGATTTACACTTTGATCTGGACCACTGTTTGATACCAAATCATCATCAACTCCAAGCATTGCAAGTGATAGATGAGTTTAGATGTCACAACTCCTAGAGTTTGCTCCAGATTCATCCTCAATCAATTCATCTAATTCCATGGACATTGCCAATTGCCTCTTGGTCCAATAAGGTATGTCATTTCCTTCTCCTCGTAGTAATTTCAAAATCTGCAATAACAAGTTACAGAGAAACAATGAGGAAGAATAAGTTCACGTTCTTACCTTAACATTTATCCAATGTTTGAAATAACATTGACAAGGCCAGTTTAATGCAAAAGTAAGCCACTTTATTTTCATTCATGCAATCGACATGCATTTTCATCCTAATATCCTTATCCAACATAGCATTTCATCATAGTATCCTTATCTAAGTTAGTGTTATGTTGGGGTTTACTTGTACTTCGAAAGATTCATGAAATAAACATTAAGAAAACCCAAACACAGAGATTACATAGTTGTATAATCTTAAACCCAATAGCTGTTATTCCTTCTTCAATTTTTCATGGTTGAATCAATTATAAGAGACCACATACCCATGACCACAGTGGTTCAAACTTCAAACCTTAGAATAATATTGAACAAGTGTCCCTATATTTTAATTAAAAGAAGCATGCATTCATACATAAAGAGATTACCCTCAAGATTCTTTAAATTCTTTAAATAAATAATGAGAAAACTTTGAACTTGTAACAGATTAGATTAGTTTAGTTGTATCAGCCTTCACCCAAATAACCAGTTATTATTCGTTTTTCAAATTGAACTGTTACAAAACTCCGGTGCCAACTTCTAAAAGCTGCAATATATATAAATAAGATGTGAAGCAAAAAGTCCAACATCAGAATATCTTGTAACATCACATAAAAGATCGGATAAAAACCAGAAACCAAAGACCACCGAAACCGCCTCTGTTAATCTCAACTCTCAAGTGCTCATTCATTTACTTTACACTTGGCAGATTCAGTTTTTTCTTCCACTGTTTCTTTGGTATCCTCAGCTTTACCAACGACAGTTTCCTTCACCTTCTGCCCCATCCCCTTGGCCATGTCCCACGCTTCCTGCACCTTCTGCTTTGCATGACCTCCAATTCGCTGTACCTTCTCGGTGGCCTGACTTGTACTTTCCTTAACTCGTTGCCCAACCCCTTCAGATTTCTCCTGGGCATTCTCCTTCATTTCGGCGGCCTTGTTTTTGGGCTTCTTCAGCTGCACTCTTGGCCTTCTCCTTGGCTTCATAGGTTGTGCCCTTCGCCTTTTTCTTTGCCTCATAAGTTGCCTCTTTGGCTCTCTCCTTCGCCTCCTCTGCCATGCGTTTGCTCTTGTCAGCCGTGTTATCAGCGGTTTCCCTTGCTTCCTCAGCAGCACTCCTTTCATACTAATAAAACAAAAAAAACCAAACACCATGAATACTCAATTCAATTCTTCACAGAAGAATTCATAACTAACAAATTGACAGATATGCAGAAGAAAAAGGTTTAATTTCTACTACAAAGAAACAAACGCCATGAATACTCAATTCAATTCTTCACAGATGAATTGACAGCTAAGCGAAAGAAAAAGGGTGTAATTTATATTACCTCTCCAACCCTGGGTCCAGGATGGGTACTCCCTTTATTCATACTCAGAAGAGGCACCTTTGCGGATAATAAGCCTGCCATCTCTGATAAAATAACAAACTATATCTATTTGATCAAAAGACCCAACTCCTGAAGAATTTGAATATGGTTGATGATTCAGAAACTGATGAAGATGACCGTGGTAGAATGTTCGTGATATATGAAGTCAATGCACTCAGTGGGGATATGTGATGAGTGTGCAGGGCGACATATGACAAGTGTGGAGTCTCTTGACATTGGAGCGAAAGCAGATATGCTGGCTCTTCTTGCCTATTCAGGGAGGGGTAATTTGCATACTGAAGCTTTGGTTTGAGATATGATGTAATCTCTTTTGCTAATATTCAAAGGATCTTATATTTCATTAATGGAAAAAGAGATTATTGGCCATTGAGGCTTTGAATATTTTGCCATAATCCACCATTAGCATTCAGGGCTAACCTGTTTAAGGGTGGTGATTTACAAATTGAACTACTGAACAAATGTTTAGATTAGAACCCTAAACACTAGATCTAAACACCCTTAACTCTGTTTCAGAAGGATATCAACTCGATATTTCATGTGCCATTCTTCGTTATGTGCAAAAGCAATTCTAGCACTAACTCCTCACAGGAAAGGAAATGTCTTCAAACAACTAAATTTGACATAAGATCAGAAACTGAAACATATATATGCAACTAAAGAGAATAAGAGTAATTACTTTGTTCATTCGAGGTCGAAACTGAGTTGCCTGTCTCAGACAACATGCTGCACCAATGACCATTCTCTTCATCTCGCTCATGTCTTAAGCATCTTCCAAAAGTGGATCTGCAAGTTCTTTTATAGAGCCAGCTGCCAGTAATGGCCTTGCCTAAATTTTGAAATTTACAAGAGATTAAGATTCTGAACCAAGACAAAGAAACCAAAAGAATCCAAAATTATCAAATACAAAACAAGCAAGGACACTAGAGCCCTACCCACATAACCAGGCTTTCTTGGCCTTCAAGATTCTTGTCATTGATTGGTTTTCTTCCAGTTATTAGCTCTAGAAGAACTACTCCAGAGGAATACACGTTCGTCTTCTCATTAACCTTGCCATACATGAAATACTCTGGAGCCAGATACCTGAAATATGATAGCAGCTAGTTTTATGAAGTCTTGATTATAAATGACATTTATTTTCCTAAGGAAAGAGCTGGTGTAAAGAAAGAAATGGATATTTACCCAAATGTACCTACAACATCACTACATGTGATATATGCAGATGTTGCTGAAGCCCATTTGGCCAGCCCAAAATCTGACAACTATTCACAGAATATCTTTAGTTAACGATCCATCGAAAGATGATTTGCTAGTTAATGATCAAGAAAATCTTATTATAACATCTCCAACTAAAAAATACAAACTTGAGAACTTGTTTCTCTCACAAAGATCAAGATAGCTGAGGTTCAAAGTCTTCAGAAAGCAAAATATTAGATGATTTCACATCTCTATGGATGATAGGATGAGAACAACCTTCATGCAGATAAGTCAAAGCTTCAGCAATTCCAATGGCCACTTTCAGCCTATCTTTCCAATGAGCCTGTGGCTTGTCCTTTCCTCCTGTAACCCAATTTTTTCTGAGAACTGAGAACAACACTTAACACTAAAAAAATAATAAAAATCTCCAAGGACGTAACATGATAAATGCATGAAAAGTGGCATACTACATACCATAAAGAGTTTCTTCCAGACTTCCTCTCAGTCACAAGTTGTAGACCAAAAAGTACTCTTCTCTTCAACACAGTAACCAATTGATGAAACAATTTCTTTGTTATGGGCAAAAACAATTCTAGCACTAACTCCTCACAGGAAAGGAAACGTCTTCAAGCAACCAAATTTGACATAAGATCATAAACTGAAACATATATGCACAACTAAAGAGAATAAGAGTAATTTCTCTGTTCATTCGAGGTCGAAACTCAGCTGCCGATCTCAGACAACATGCTGCACCAATGACCATTCTCTTCATCTCGCTCATTTTAATGTACATACAAACTACTGGGTAGTTAAAAAGAGGAATCTAATTGTAGCGGAACTTAGGGCGAACAGCAATGACACCTGCTCTAGCTTCACTAAATTTGTACCTGCACAGTCCAATAGATATGCTAAGCAAACTATCAAAACATTTTTACAGACATTCTTATCCACCCAAAACTTCCAAAGTCATAGACTGCTGAGAAGATATGATAACTGGCTAGATTCAATGGAAGGAAATGTGCATGGTTGATATCTAATTTTCCCTATTCATTCTAGAAGTTTAATCAAAATGAAATCAGGCACAGTTCAATAAGAGTCTAAGATAATACGATCAATGCAAATACAGCTGAACCGCATGCAGTTAATTTCAATGAAAGCACTAATACAAGATAATTCATGCTAAAAGTCTGAGATGAATATATACCCCTTATTAATAAGAAAGTTTTTAATTGCAATAGGAAGAGCAGCACCACCACGACTGTGGACTCCAACTCCTGCAACAGAAAAAAATACAAAGAGATGAACAACTCCTGCAACAACAAAAAATACAAAGAGATGAACTTATATATAAGGATGATAAACATTTAACAAATATAACACAAAACAACAAGCATATATATACTATATGAAACTATATTTTGCTGTGAGAGGAATCTGCTATCCATAATGAGATGATGCCCATCACTAGATTAGATGGAGTCACATCATACTGGACAACAGACAACAACAAAAATCACAGTTTCAAGGATATAATTGTTTTTCCCTTGCATATTTCCCATATAACGACTTGTCCAATCGCTCTATCTTTTCCCTATCTTTTCCCTTGCATATTTCCAATATAACGACTTGTCCAGTCGCTCTATCTTTTCCCTTGTAGCCATATCTTGCAAACAGAGCAGAAACCAGTAAAACATATACTGTTTGAAACTGTATTTTTGCTGAGATAGGAATCTGCTTTCCATAATCAGATGATGCCCATCACTAGATTAGACTCAATCACATCATGTTTGACAACCAACAGAACAAGAAATTACATTTTCATGGATATAATTGTTTTTCTCTTGCAGATTTCCAATATAAGCACTTATCCAATTATTTTATATTTTCCCTTGTGGCAATTTCTAGCGAATAGAGTAGAAAACAGCAAAACATATACCGTTTGAAACTGTATTTTTACTGAGATAGGAATCTTCTATCCAGAGTGTTTGAAACTGTATATTTGCTGAGATAGGAATCTGATATCCATAATCAGACGATGCCCATGACTAGATTATAGTCAGTCACGTCATATGATGCTCATCACTAGATTATAGTTAGTCACATCAAAATTTGACAATAGACAAAACAAGAAATCACAATTTCATTGATATAATTGTTTTTCCCTTGCATATTTCCAATATAAGGACTTGTCCAATTGCTCTAAATTTTCCCTTGTGATAGTATCTTGGAAATTTTTAGAACAACCAACAATTGATTTCAGATGAAACAGTGAAGTAACTTCTTACCTGTTATGACTTGAAGTTCAGATCAGATGGCCTCCAAGTTCGCAAGGATAATAATCCCGAAGATTGTTGCTCTGTATTGAAATCGCTTCGCTGGTTTGTTCCTGGACCACATGGGGTAGAAGTATTGTATTCAATCATTTCCAATCGCAATTCCAAGGCCTGCACCGCTTCTGCTGCATGAAGACCATGTAGATCTAACTTCCAAATGTCCTTATGTTTTTCATTTCTAATTTGAAGAAATTCTGCAGCTGCCTTAGCATTTAGTTTATCTGCAGCCAAATGTTCCTCTTTTGATTTTAGAGAAATATTGCTAGCAGTGTTGTGATTGCCTCGCAAATAAGCACTTTCATCTTCCCTTGAATCTTGATTTGCAACCCTACTTGAAAACAAGCGATGATAATATATGTTCATGCCTTCCAATTATCAATAATGATCACCTTAAAAAAATTCAATGGACTTCATGGAAATAGGCTGGCAAAATATACCTGAGCATCTGCAATGCTTCCTTTCAATGTTTCAAATATACATCATTTTCCTCCCATTCTGGCTCAGGGGGAGCAGTTGGCATGTGTCCTCTTGCAACTGTCACCTGTAAATTTTCAAAACTCAAGGACTCAGGCAATAGAGGGCCACTTCCTTCAGAACTCTGATGAGGTAGAGAATTCTCAACAGCTTCAGATGCATCAGAGGGATCTGAATTCTCCAGCAACGTCATCACAGCCATAGACTCCAGGGAAGCAGAGGCTTGTTCAAGCTCATAATTAACAGCCACTAAAACATCCTCTATCAGGCTCTCATCAGCTCAACCATACAAGGCCTTCAGTTTCTCTACTGCAACCTTTTTCTGATTTGCATCATCTGTCACGCCCTGCAGCATAGCAGTGCTAGCCAAGGTTGTATTAGGATAAGGATCAATCAATTTCTCTGGCCTAACAACAACTTTTTCTATTAATTGAGAAAATCTTTTCCAGGGTTTGCCTCTAGAATTTGGAGACATAAAGGAAATATTTTTGTGCTGCACCACAGCCGAGACATCATTCTATATTTCAGATAATTCTTGTCCTTAACTGAACCCTGACTTGGCTTTCTTTGGAGATGATTAGAAGAGAACGAGGTTGGAGAAAAAGGTGGAACTGGAAAAGGGTCCACGTCAGCCTTAGGAACCCCACCCGGCTGTTGGGCATCAAAGGAAGCCCATACTGGAACCTTAGCCCTTTGCCGTGGTGGTCGGATGGACCTCTTGGGAGCACCACTGGTGCCCATCATGGAGCACTCACCTGCCGAGAAAAGTATGGTTGGGTCTGTATAAGGAGATCATGGGATCTAAACCCTTTGGGTTTCCGTCCAAGCAAGATAAAAAAGGGGGCTCCATTGTTTACTCCTTCGGCTAAAGATAAAGGGAAACAGATCATTCATTAATGAGGATCTTATGCACAGAATTTCAATGCCGTACCTGGCTAAAGAACTCTCAAAGCCACCCGTCTGTACTTCCAGAGCTCCCGAAACCATGTGCAAGATTTCAGACAAACAGAGTCGTTGGATTGTTGTTGTCGATTTTTCTTGTCCGAAGGATTTGATGTACAAACATGAAGAAGATGCATTGAATTTGCATTGAGAATTGGACTGAGAATCCATTAACAAAGCGCGTGAGCTCTGAGAAATTTTGACCCCCCTCAAGAATTGCAGGCTGAGAACATGCGTTGAATTTGCATTGAGAATTGGACTGAGAATCCATTAACAAAGTGTGTGAGCTTTGAGAAATTTTGACCCCCCTCAAGAATTGCACGCTGAGAACAGACCCCAATCAAATTGCGCTCGGCTCTTGTTGTGTTGCTATAGAAAAAGGAGCAGTTGGATTTCTGTATACACAACGCTATACTAACCTCTAAACCCTGTAGAATGTAGAGGGAGGAGTTTGTGCAGACCGGTGCATGCACCTGGACTTGGGATTGTGTTGCACCCAAGTGGTGTCCTGGAATCCGACGTCAAATGTGTAACAATTGGCTGTAAAATCAGCAGCAGAAACTACTCTTCAAATCAATCAACGGTTGAGAGTTTCTCATCGGATCAAACGGAGCAGGGAACCCGACGCCACGTGTCAGCGGGAGAACGAAAGAGACGACGAAGGTCCCTTTCAAAGGAAAGGCCTATCGGCCTAATTATATGAGATACATTTATGTTGGGAGGCAAAGATCAATAATTATTTGAAGAACTACACAGAAGCAAGAGCTAATTTATTATAGAAGCACATGAATGCTTTACAGAAGATTCCCCATTCGAAATCAATAATTACCTTGACCATGTTTTCCATTGGAAAACCTCAAAGAAAAATTGACGCTTGGATGTTACTCAAATTGTCAAACAACAATCGAACGAATTTACATGAGTGGCTAGAGTACATTCTCAAAGATTATTATGAAGAGAAAGAAATAGAATACCAAACCTCAATATAATGTATAGAGACTAGATTCTACGATGACTTGCAAAAAAAATTCTTTTGCACAATCCCTACCCTTTTACAGAATTTCCTTCTTGAAAAGGGTATAGGACATATTGTTAAGTACAAAAAATCGTTAGTGATACTAGCCATTACCGATTAGAATAAACATCAAACCAAGTGGTGAAATTTTATTAATGCTCAGTGTAAAGATACAAAGGAAATGTGGGATTATTTCATAAGAAAATGATCATTTCCAAGAGATACCTCTCCATGAGATGACACTAAGTCGAGTTGGAATAAGGGGTAATGCATTGTGGGAAGTAAGGAAGAAAAAATAAAAGAAATAAATAATATTGGAGAATTGCATATAACTTACAAGGATGGAATGAAGAAAGTCGAATTCCAGGAAAGAACTAAAAGAAGATAACTGGCCAAATAGTGATCGAGAAAAGAAATAATCATCCCATATCTAAAAAATAGCATAGAATAAGAGACAAAAACACTGAGAGAAAATTGGAGAACCAGAATATGAGAGGAAAATAATGCATAATCATGAGCGTGGGAATGAAGATGCACATAACTCAAAAAATTTGAGGGTGTAGCACAAACTGCATCGATAGAGAATGAAGTTCTACCAATAGCCACTAGAGAGCAACCATATGTCATGGAAGTCAATGACTATTGTCGAGCAATAAGAAAAACAACAACTCTAGTAATAACAAGTCACAACATTTGAGAATTTGTTCAGTCGTAAAATTATTCCAAAACATGTGTAGCTTGATATAATGAACAAAAATAAATAAATTCCCAACTGAGAAAAACCTATGACCAAGAACAATAAAATAATAATAATGAAGACAAGAAAATGGCTCAATTCATTGTAGTCTTAAGAAAATGAGGATTAACATGGTTTAAGAAACTCACAAAAAAAACAACTTGTCAAAAAGTGAAATTAAAACTAGTTTTATTACATTATTTAAAGCACAAGATGTCAAGAACCTTGCAACCTAATAATTAAAATAAATCAAGAAAAGACCTAACAAATCTATACATGAGCATGATAAATGATTCAAAGATTTATCGATCCAGATTCCATATACCATCGATGAACATATTCTAGTTTGATGTCATGTGGTTTCTCTATTACATAAAATATGAGGTCCACTTTGAATGCATGAAGTTAGAAACTATGAAGGGGCATTGAAATTAGCACAACAAATTGAGAAAGATGATGATGGCCAATTAACTATATTAACAACTCATAAAAAACTTGGAGCTAAAAGAGACCATTTACAAAACATTACAATGCAATTGGAACTCCAAGAGACTCATCTTTGGTGTACTAATTTCCACATGGAAGGATATATGTAAGATACTTGTAAATTTGTAGATTATTTTGATCAATATGATCAAAGAATACAGTTCGACATGTATTTTGATATCTTCCAAGTTGCCTCTAACCAATCGACTAAAGGTTACATTAAAATTGGAAACTAGGTACAAATTCCACATTAGGACAACTCATATGATGGAGATGATTATTTCATTGGATCCATCTTTCGAGATGTCCAATTTTGATATAAATATCATCTCATTCTAGCTAGTAGAAATGGAATTTTGAATTTATTCTCTCTCATGAAAAAATTTTCAAGGTTAGCCTCAATCAAACATATGCTCAAAAGCCGAATAGATGTGCCTCCTCACCCTCCACGAAGTGTATAAATAGGAGTGAGCTCTCTCCTCAATTTTACATCACTTGTCTCATCACATATCTCTCTCTCTCCTCTCTTGATTGGTTTGTACAACTTGGAGGCAACCTTCTTTACTTCACAGTTATGAAAGGAGGAAAAATTTGTGGATTGTTTTTCTAGATAAAAATATTATAGGGGCAACATTTACTAGCACTGACCCTTGTTGTTTTACCAATTTTTGACTTTATTTAAGATGAAGAATTTTTTTCTTTTGGAGGTCACATTTATTGGCACAAATATTGAGGATTTTGGAATAGTTTCACCATGGTCGACTTCAGTATTCACTTCAAGATTGACCATAGAAATTATGCCAGTGATTTATCTCCCCTTTTGACTGAACTATTTTGTTTTGAATTGAACTCTCTTAGAAGGTTGAATTGATTTTATATGGACTGAGCTACATGGATGACATTTTGGTGCTAGTTTGACCGACATTGAGTTTCTAGTTAGGGCTGCATTTGACTATTGTTAACTGTTGATTTTGTCACGAATTGTTTGGGAAAGTTGATTTGATTTTTCTACTCTCTCTCTTTCCTAAAATATTGAAGATGAATAGGAAGATTTCATCAAATGGTTTCCCCATATTGGGGTTTTCCCCTGGCATCCACCACATCTTGTGTCCTCTCGTATTCTCTTTTCTTCTACAGATGTTTTTATGTTCTAACTACATTTACTATCAATGTGTTTAAGATAATGTGATTACTACTCGAAATAATATGAAATTTTCATAGACATGGTAAGGAACATTGAAGTAAATTATGCTAAACCATATAAAATACCAGTGTTGTATAAAAATAACATTTTACAATTGCTTAGGTTAAGATGCAACCCAAGAAAGAGTGAGGACAACAAATCACTAAAGGAAGTTGTTCGACAATAACTTGGAACTAGTCCTAATGACAACTAGATCTTACTTCAAATATGAGGATAAGATTAAGGATAACTATGAGTATCATGCATGGAATGTCTCTAGATATGACATTGGAATAAAATTATGTCATGGACTATGTCAAAGTAAGAGTATTGGAGTTTTGTTCAAATGCATCCGAAGCTGCACAAAAAAAATTAGAAGAAAGGTGAAGTTAAAGCTAATAAAATCATTGCTTATTCTATTCACAAACCTTTGGTTGCCAATATTTCTAGTCAGGAAACATTTAAGGTGATGTATGACAAGGTAGTTGGGATGTTCAATGTAAATAATGCAAATGTAGTTCTCTTTATCAAGAACAAGTTGAAAGACATCAACATGGATAGAGGAGAATCCATCCAATCCTACTTCATGAGGATTACCGAGATCAAGAATTATCTCCTATCAATTGGAGAAGCCATTGGTGACAGGGATTTCACTCTTATTGCACTTGGATTCCTTACAATAGAATGGGATGTGTTCAACACTACCATCATAAAAAATGACAGGATTCTAAGATTTGATGAATTATTGGCTAGATGCACTCAAGGAGAAATAAGGATGATGGAAAGAGACAAGACACCGAATGGAATAAATGATACTACCTTCTCTTCTCATTCTAAGGGGAAGAACAATTTTGGTCCATGAAGACAAGTTCAAGGGCTGAAAGAAGGAAGAAAAGGAAGATTCTTCAATTGTAACATGTTTGGCCACTTCACTAGAGAGTGTCCTTAGCAACAGGATACTCAAAGAGATGATGACAACAATAATAAAAAATTCAAACACAATGGAAATCAAAGGAACAATAGGTTCAACAAAATTGTACTATTCCATTATTCATCAAACCGAGAAAGCGTTTTGACTATTCTAAAATACAATACAAAGTTACAAAAGGAGTGACTGAAAAATAACACCAACTAGAGGAATATTGTATTTTCGCCCTTTACCATCAATAGGTCAACAAGAAACATAAAAACACATTGGATGATGGGAACCTTTAGGCTAAACATTTTCAAGTTGGTAATATGGTAATACTATATGGCATTAAAGTTAAAGGCTAGGAGAAGAAACTTGAAATTGTGTGGTTAGAACCATTTCCTATTGAGGACATCTCACCTTCAAGAGTTATAAAATTGAAGACTTTGCAAGGGAAAATTCTCAAATCACATGTTAATGATGCATGCCTTAAGAGATATATAGCTTAGTAATATTTAACATAGGTTAGCCATAGGAGCGTGGATGAAAAAGTTAACCAATTAATATGTAAAGGACTAAACTATTAAAAAGATAGAGCTAATTGAATTTTATTAAGTTATTAATTTTTTTTATTTTTGCATTTTAAAATTAATTCAATTAAATTAATTAGAAAGTAGTTATAGATATGACTAACATAATGGTCGGTTGAATAAGAAAAGTAATTGGAAAGATGACCTAGGTAACTAGATTAAGACAACATAATGGAGAAGGAGCATGATCTTCACAATCTCCTTAGGGAGAAACAATGTTCAAAATAACAACAGTATAAAGAAGAACAACATATAGAATATAAGGGAAGAACTGACTTGGATCACGAAAGAAGAATCTTGCAGAACAAACACATACAGTATGATTTGATAGTTCAATGAGCTAGAAAAGAATAATTGGCTATTCATTTGCCAGTAGTTCCAGAAAATCACTCATGTCTAACAACATAGCTTATAACCCTCATAGAATATATCATAAAAGACAAGTAGAGGGACCCATCAACTAGAGTAATCAACTGTGGTTTTCTCTTTCCGATAAGTTACATGTTCCTTACATACCATTATCATCAAATGATCAGTAGAGGTTATTTCATTTTTTTTCACAATTACTATCCACTACGTGGGAAAAGTGATGAGTAAAAGGCATGCACGTGTATGGTGACAATCAAAGAGTGAAGCATAAATCGAAGAGACAATTTTGAGGGAATCAATCAAGTAATAATGACAACACAATTAATTTCACTTCTATAAAAATCAAAAAGCCCACCGATTTTTTGAAAATATTTCTTGAAATTCCAGTTGACACCCCATACAACTTGGATGATATCCTTGATAGCCCAAAAATTGTCTTTTTTTACTTTGAGCTTCTTGATTACCTCTGAACATAGAAACTTTAATATGTTTTATCCATATAAAAATTAAAGGTAGGGTATGATGAAGAAGAGATTACACTCGAACCATGAACTAAATCAATATTTGACCTCATTGGAAAATTGAATTGGGAATACACATACATAAAATAAAATAGGAAAAGGTTGAGGAACCTACATGGGAAAAAAATTTTGAATCCTACCTGATGTAGGCCAAGATGAGAAATAAATGGAAGTCCCAGACTTATTTCTTAGAAAAATCCAGCATTCGCAACATTCTTGGCACTCTGCTAGTCGTAGATTTGAGGGTGGGGGAGATGTTGGAGGAGCTAGTTGACTGAGATGACTAGTGCAAACTTATGTCAGAAAATAAACATTGTAATGAAGGCTAGCTAATGATAGGTTAAATTTCATGGAGGTTTTAATATTGAGATCATGATTTTAAGAACCATGGCCCTCTAGTCAGTTTCGCCCCTCTGGCCGATGCCACTAGTTCCTTATTGGTCATGTCTATTTCAGTTTGACTTGACTTTACTTATTCCCCTAGTTCCTCCTCTACTTGGTCTTAGCCTCCTATTGGGTTGGTGTCGTTCTTATCATTTGGCTAGTGGCTCGGTTCCCACGGTTATTCTCCACCTTATTGAGTGGGTCCCTATTCCTCTTCCATCACTACCTCTAGCTTGGTCTCTCATCATCCTAGGCTATGCAGTCGCCCACCATTTCATTTCCTAGGTTAGAGAGTATTTTTTCGCCTCCTCTAGAAGTGTTGTTTGAGGTGGAAATTGAAGCTTCCAATACTCTTGTGGCCTCTTCCCTTAAGTTTATCAATCAGGGGGATTCTAAGTTTATGAAGAGGCCTTATTGAGTAGTTCATGGGCCTTTGGTCCTCCCCTCATACAGTTCAAGAATTGATTGCAAAGAACTGGAATCCTCTGATGAAGGGTGCTTTTATTTCCTCTTTCTGTGGCAAGGGTTTCTACAACTTTTATTTTGATAATCGTCTAGATCATGAATTTGTGTTCACGAGTGTTTTGTAGTTTATGGCCAACCAGGGGCTCTATCTAGATCATTGGAGTCCCAATTTCAACACTGATTACGATGTTTTGTTTTCAGTTCCAGTCTAGGTGGACCCCCTCCATTGCTACAATGTTGTGACTTTCCGTCTTATTGGGAAGTCTTTGGGGAGGTAGATTGACTGTTCTGAGCCTAAATATGGCCTTTTATCCTATGCTTGGATGTGTGCAGAGTTGGATTTAAAAAGGGTTTATGGCAGCAGTCAACCTCTATATGAATATTTGGTCGCATGTGTAAGGAATTGATTATGATAAGTTACCCTTCAGGTGAAAGTTGTTCCGTGAATATGGACACTTTGCAAAAGGTTACCCTAAAATTGGAGCATCCGTGGAGAAGCTCTCTAGGGATCCAAAATATCAATCGACATAGGTTAAGAATCAAAATTTCTCAGAGCTTCATCCTCTTGTCAACAACCCAGATTCGGTTTAGGGAAACTTTTGAGTGGACTTAGCCCCCTATTAGAGCTCATTGGTTGGATTTGGTCTCGATTTGGAAAATGAGAATAGATTTGGAATATTGGGGTTTGTGGTCGGGGTTGTTATTTCAGATCCCCTCTAGTCTCCCCCCTCATTCTATCCCCAAGGATCGAATGAAAAAGGGCAGAAGGTGTCTACTTCAAGTCTTGACACCAACAACAGTTCCAATGATTCTTCAAATGAAGAGGAGGAAATAGAAGGATTCATGGCCCCCTTTGAACGTAAGGAACTTGTTGTGCAATATAGCTCAGCTGACAATAGATTGGAGGGAACAAGGCAGAGGTAGCCTCTGAAATATATATATATATATAT
>APFE030182064.1:0-49183 GCA_000404065.3 Pinus taeda
GCTAGAAGCTGTAATCCAAAGATTGGTTAGTGGTTACCCCGGCCGTATTCCCTTGGGAGTCAAAGGGAACAACCTGGGTGTTAACGCCTTCAATGCTCACTACCTTTCTGGAGACACGCATGAAACTACTGTGTGACAAAAAGGTTGTAAAATGATTGTAGGAAATTATCACTCTATGCGCAGGGTTATGAGAACCGCACGTAGTTCGGAAACTTGGAAAGAACATATTGTGAATAGGAAGGGAAATGAGATTGACTACACAAATCAGGTAGTATGAAATGGATCAAATAATTCTAGATCTAGGATCGGATGTGAATGTGTTACCAAAGCAGACATGGGAGTGCATGGGTAGTGCCGCGTTGCAATGGTCCCCTATTCAACTACGGATGGCGAACCAGGAGAAGATCTTACCCATGGGAACATTGCAGGGGATAACAGTAGATATCAAAGGTGTGAGTGCGCTTGTAGATTTCAAGGTGACAGAGATTGTTGATGACAAAAATCCCTATCCTGTGCTACTATTAATAGATTGGGCCATTGATATGAACTGAGTGATAAATATAAAGAAGCGCAAAATGATCTTTGAGAAAAAGTCACTATGCATAGTGGTGCCTTTAGACCCTACATAAGGAGCACGCTACATAGAGCCAGTGTGTGATGATGAAAGTGATGACAAGATAGAATATATCTAAAAGATAACCGCTCAGAACATGATTAGGTGAATCCTACAACGGATGGCAGAATTTCATTGGAGCGTGAAAGCTCCTACACATCTGATTCGAATGAGGAAACAAAACGATGGTATGACTAGTTACACAAGGTAACCACACTCAATTGCAACATGATTGTAAGATCATTTTGCTGCATAACAATAGAGACAAGGGATTTTCCTAGGTAGAATAGGTTGACAACGGTAAATGAATTCTTGAACAAATTCGAAAGCGAAGTGCCAGAACAACAATTGTTTGAAACTTTGAAATGGGCACTACGCGCTATGCCTGCAAGGTGGTGGGGTACGCACCAGTAGAGTTTCGGGGATTGGCACAAATGCAGAAGGATGATCTGCCTATGATTTGGAAAACCCCAGCTACAGATGAGAGCCAGTTATGAAGGGTGAAATAGCTTGCGCACCCACCTTTCCAGATGGGTACAGACATATGGCACGCAACTTGAAATAATGCAGACCACTCCCAAGATAGAAAACAGGAACAAAATGTAGCAGTAGGAAAGATGAAGCATGCCAAAGATTATCTGAAGGGAAGCATTTGATAGGGTGTACGAAGTGCTGAACAAGGTCCACCATGTGAGACGCACTGACTGGGACCTGTGCGTACTAGCGGTTCGATGGGCCTATAGGACCATGTGCAAAACCCTATCTACGAGAGCAATTCCAAGGCTGTGGAATGAAGCAGGGACTGTAACCTTTGAGGAGCATGCAAGGATGAATCTGTACTTAACAGTAACTGTAGATTCGATAGTGCGTGAAGCCCAGGACAAAGAAATCACACAACTATGAAAATTAGAACATATAAGACTTCAGGAAGCAATTCTACAGGGAAACTTTGGACTTCGCAAACTTGAAAAGGACTCGGTACGGCTAAGGAAGAAAGGCTCTTTAATGGACGCAGAGGTCAAGAGGCTGGAAAATGAAATAAAGGGAGAATTTCTCATTGATACACCAACGATGGCAAGGCAAGGTGTAGATGACCATACTAACGAATTGGAGGACTATTGCCGAGAATTGGTTAGTTTACTGCCATGGTTGGGACCGCATATCATCAAATGTAGTAGCCAGGGTAGTGCGTTGTAAATAGTAGAGCACATAGTGTCAATCACCACAATGGCAGATGAGGATTCTCTGTGAACCACGGAAAAGGATGAAATGGAGCCCCGTACAGGTGGTGTGACCACCTAACTAGCCATAGGAAGGACAGTCTTAGTGCTCCACGCAGTTGAAAGGGAGCATGGGACTGTAAATTATTCTGACTAGGAGTTGCGCACTTTGAGAGATGTGTGCAGGAGCAGTACGTCACAGGGTTCGTGACCACACATGGAGGGCTACATTGCTACGCGGGTTGGCGAGGAAGTGACTATTGGTGTCACTGTTCATGATGGGATGTTTGATTTCAGGCCAAATGGAGTGGGTCATGGGCATTTAGGATGTGAGTTTTGGCAAGATTTGGGAAAATTTGCCGCCAAGAAAGCATTAATGGCCCGAAATTAGGGTGAACAGTCGAATTAAAATTTGAAATGTGATATAAAACTCATAGGGCTTGCCCAAAAACAAAACTTGGTCATTTGAGAATTGAGCATTTGAGCAAAGCACAGAGTGTTGAAAATCAAGTGATAATTGAGCCCCTAAGTTTGCGAGAGACATGATACAGTGTAGAGATGATGACGACCGCTAAGGATGGGTTAGGAATTGAAGAGGGAATTGCTGGCGAGGCCGCGCAGACTCCCATTGTGTAGGAGGTTCCCGAGGGCGCTAGGGTGGTAACAAAAATCCCCAAATCACCGTAGATGCTGCGACCAAAGAAGGATAAATAGGAAATGGGTCTAGTATGCATGTCCCCAAGGAATCCGTGGCACAACAAATTATCATGGAAGAAAAGGGGAAGGTAGTCACAATTGAAATAGATGAGGAAGAAGAAGACTTGCAGCCTAATCGTTTGCACAGAAGAAGAAGAAGATGTGGAGGAGGATATCCAACCATTGCACTCTACAACAAAATGGCCCACGTATGTCCCTCTGTGAAAAGGGAAGACCAAAGTATGAAAGGATCTGGATGCAACGAAGAGTTCACTCTAGACCCCGCTCCTCCCTGATGGCATTGTATTTGAGGGCACGCACCTGGGCCGCGTGCCCACCATGAAATTTGAAGATTGGGACCTCACTGATAGAGAAAAGTTATTACACCTAGAGATGACGAATCTAATGAAGTAGAACACTCAAGGGACGGTGATAACATTAGAGCCACAAAAATGGCTACGCAGTGTGGAAAAGGCCGGTTTGCTTCATTTGTTATGGATACCACATTTCCACCGCATGCCCATCACCATTTTCATCATCAGGCAGCTGCTTTGCCTGGTGCATGACAGGTATCTATGGTTGGAGGATCCTATTCCCACCACGACAGACCACATCCACAAAATTTTTCGGCTTGCCTATAAGGGAAAGGACCCTGCGATGATAGCCGAAAAAAGTAGTGATTTGGCTCTTGCAGAGGCCATGAAGGTAAAGTATAAGCTAGAGAAGAAAAAGAGGGGCTATGCTATCACCAACATCGAGGAGAAAGGGGTGTGTGTATGATCCGAATTGGATCCATAAAGAATAATCAAAAGAACCATGGTTGTACCAGGTCAGGACAGACTGCAAAGAATTAAGAGCAGTGATTAAAAACACCTCTAAAATAGTGGTAGTTGGCAGCTAACATGGAAGGATAAGGACCTTGGTCAAAGCGTGCTAACCGAGGTCCATGGAGACTGCGTAGGAGGCAAAACTAGTCCCTGGGAAGCTCGGATTGGGAAACAGAGGGAGTTTTTGATGCGCGATTAGTGCTTAGCACTAATTACACATCAATGGACAAAAACCCTCTAAATGGAGGGGCCCCAGGCGCTTCGTCACATGGAAGCCGGTAAAACCGTGGGGGAAAGGCTAAGGTAGAACCCATGCTCTAAAAACTGGCGGTATTCATTGGAGGCGCCCTTGGGTAGTAAGTAGATTTGGTGAAAACAAAGCGATTCCACTCAACGCATGACACGTGGCAAGCAGAGGAGAGAGAAAACCACCACTCATTCTATGCTAACAATCGATCAAATCAACTGCATGAAATGAGCGGATGGCGTTGGATCTAGGACATCTAGATCTAACAATTGTTATCGCACTTGATGGTAAGACCAGATGTAACGAGGAATTAAGCCATGATTTAGAAGAATTTGAGGTCCGCTTTGACCACCAAGGTGGCGGATGACTCATTCCATGATGTAACTGAAGTAACGAACTAACAAAGCATGCTAGCATAGTTCGCAGGAGGATAAGTGGCTGCTCCCTGTGAGTCTGATGATGACACCGAGACAGGGGACTCCAAGTGAAGCTGTAGCAGGTGATCCAATGGAGTTGGAAGAGGTATTGAACTGCCATGACCTCGAGTGGCTTTAAAGCCATGCACAGGCCAGCAGAAGGAACAAGACACACATGGAAGAACAGAGAAAATAGATAGAGAGAGAAAAAAGCAGTGGGAAGACAGAGGGCTGAGCTGACCAAAGGAAACATCGAGCACCAGAGGGCTTGAGGAATTTAAGCCATCCCTAAAGGGGATCTGTCAAGGCTGAGCACCACATTGGGCTCCTTCCATTGTAGATCCGAGAAGTCAAAAAGCTGGTAAGGCCAAGAGTCTGTGTACTCTAGAGGGCTTGGGAAATCCAAGAACCAACCTACAAGGCTATCTTATGATAGGAGACTCATATTGAGCTCCTTCTTTGTAATTCTCTGCTTTAAGACACAATAAAAGAAGGCCACCATTGAAAGCTGGACCGGAGATGTAGCCCTAGAAGATAGGGTGAAATCCTTATTAATTTCTTGTGTTCTTATATTTGCTTACTATGTTTCTCTGTTGTCTTCCATTTCAAGTGTCTATGTATTTTCAATTTGATCGATTTGTTGCTTAAATAACCTAGACACACACCAACACATGAGTCTATAATACCTCCATTTAATAATTCTTAACTGAGATCATTCATAGGGTGATTATCATATCAAGTGGTATCAGAGCTTTAGGTTATAAGGTTAGACAAGTTTGTGTTGGTTTAGCTGTTGAATGCTAACTAGATCAAAGCTCAAATTAGGAGAAGGAGAGTTGGTCGAAACTAATCCGAAGATTCAAAGAGTCTATCCTTAGAAGACAATGTTAGAGGAAGGTTCTATGGGGCCAGACCCTCAATTCATAGAGAGTTTCCTAGCTATAAAGTCTATGGTAGAAGAAATGTATATGGACTTTAGAAAGCATTAGGATGAAGATTCATTAGGCTCTAAACATGATAAAGAAGAAGATGAATCTCATTCCCATGACCACTCAAAAGGAAAAGGGAAAGAGGAAAACTTTCTCACACCTCCTAATAGCCCTGTGCATAATAATAAAGCATATTTGATCAAGCTAGATGTTAAATTCGACTTGCCCATATATGATGGAGAGCTAAATGCTAAAAAGTTGGATGATTGGACTAGACAAATTGATGTGTATTGCAGAGTGTAGAACATCAACTCAGGAAAAAGAAAAATTTAGCTGGCAAGCCTATGCCTAGGAGGCACTGCCTTAGTTTGGTGGGAAGGTAGAACCCAAGCTGACATGAAAAGACATGGTAAGACTATCTCTATATAGAGTGAATTTTTTTTTTCCATCAAGAAGCAATTCTATCCATTGGCCTACATGAAACAAGCCATGATGAGTTGGCAAACTCTTCGGTAGTTGAAAGGGAAAAGTGTGCAAGGGTATACTCAAGAATTTAGAAAGAGAGCATTGATTCTAGGTATCTCATTAGACTCACCAGAGACTCTTTTGAAGTACATTGGTGGTCTACACATCTACATGAGGCATACCATCCTCATGTTTAATCCCACTAGTATAGATGAGGCATCTGTACAAGCTACTCATCTAGAAGCTAGAGGAAAGAATGGAAATCCAGAAGTTGGGGGACCATCCCAACCCACTACAAGCAAGAGCAAGGAGAAAAGAAAGCAGAAGAAAGTAAGGAAGGCGAACACTGCACAGAAAAGCAAAGCTTCATGCACTCACTGTAAAAAGGATGGGCATGATGATGAGCACTATTGGATTCTGCATCCAGAGCTAAGACCTAAGAAGTTTGAGGGCAAGAAGAAGAAGATTGTTGTAGCTATTCAGAAAGATTTGGGGTTAGACTTGGGAGATGAAACAATCATGGCAACCATAGGTATAAAAGGTAAGAGTTCTAAAGCATCTACTAGTAATTCTGCTCAATCTATTATTGATGAAGAATAAGAGAGAAAAAGGCATGAGATTTTCCATATTCGAGTTGTTTCCAAACATCAAAAGATTGATACTTTGTTTGATAGTGGCTCACAAGTAAATTTGATTTCTGAAGAAATTTTAAAGAAATTGGGATTAGCAACTACACCTCACAAGAAACCATACCCATTAGGATGGTTTAATGATAAAGCACAACTACAAGTGACTAGACAGTGCAAAATCAATTTTTATTTTGGGTCAGCATTTGTAGATGAGGTCGAGTTAGACATAATTTTTTTGGATATATGTGGAATTGTTTTAGGAAGTCCTTACTTGTATGATAGAAAAGATATTTTCTATAGAGCTGAGAACAAGTATCTACTTGTTAAAGATGGAATCAAATACTTTGTAAGAGCTCATAAGCTCAAGAATAATTATACTCTCATAAACTTAGGTCAGATGAAAAGAATGATAAATTCACGCAAACAATTCTTACTAATGGTTGTAAAGGAAAAGAAACCTAACAAAACCAATGTATTTGAGGGCTGTAATGCTAAGAAACAAGATGATATAGAAAAGATTGTTTCAGAGTATGATGTCCTGTTTCAAGAACCTAAAGGTCTGCCACCCAAAAAGGAAATAGTACATGATATTATTTTACAGCAAGATGTTCCATTGCCTAACATTGGAATGTATAGGTTGTCTACTTTAGAGAATGCTGAAATCAAGAAGTAGGTGTAGGAGGTGCTCGAGAAGGGGTTCATCAGGCCTAGCACGTCACCATGTGGGTCACGAATCGTTCTAGTGAGAAAGAAAGATGGCTCGTGGAGAAAGTGCATTGACTACCGATCACTAAATAAGGCAACAATAAAAATTGTTATCCCTTTCCTCACATAGATGATCTTTTAGATCAATTAAAGGAAGTTGTTTATTTCACCAAGCTAGACTTGCATAATGGATACCATCAGGTTAGAGTTGCAGAGCAAGATGCATGGAAAACTGCTTTCAAAACAAAGCAGGGATTGTATGAGTGGCTGTTTATGCCTTTTGGCTTGACCAATGCCCGTGCTACTTTCATGAGATTAATGAATGATGTACTCAGACCTTTCCTTGATGATTTTGTTATTGTGTATCTGGATGGCATTCTAATTTTTAGTAAAACATGGGAGGAACACTTAAAGCATGTTAAGTAGACATTAGATGTTTTGAGAAGAGATAAACTTTATGTGAAACTCTAAAAATGTGAATTTGGCAAAACATCTCTAAATTATTTGGGTCATATAGTAGCGGGTGGTGAATTGAAAATAGATCCCTCTAAAGTGGTAGTAATTGTAAACTGGCCTAAACCCAAGTCTACTACATAAGTGAGAAGCTTCTTAGGAGCAGCACAATATTGGAGGAAGTTCATCTCTAACTTTTCCTCAATTGCAGCTCCCTTACATGCTTTGACAGGATTGAACAAGGTGTTTCAGTGGGGAGGCAAACATCGTAAATCCTTTGATATGTTGAAGGAAAAGATTAGTACAACACCTGTACTAGCACTGCCTGATCTACAAAGACCATTTGAGATCCAAACAGATGTCAGTGACTATGCCATGGGAGCAGTGCTGACACAACATGGTAAACTCATATGTTATCATTCTAATACTTTTAATCCTGCAGTAGTTAACTATCCTACATATGATAAAGAATTGTATGCATTAGTTCAGAGTGTGAAAACATGGAAACATTACTCAATGGGCAAAGAGACAGTAATACATACTGATCATCAACCACTTCAATATCTACACTCCCAAACTAAATTACAGCAATCAAGGCACTACAGATGGATGGGTTTTCTACAACAGTTTCATTTAGTCATCAGATATAAAAAGGGCATACATAACAAAGTTGCAGACATGCTATCTAGACCCATTATAAATGAATTTACTATACTTAAGCATAATTTTGTACTACATGAAAGCTAGATTGAACAATATGCTCAAGATATAGACTTTAAAGATGTATATGCAACTTTCAGTCAAGGAAAATGAGTAGAAGAATTGGATTATCATGTGAAGGACCGACTCTTATATCATTGTGGGATACTATGCATTCCACAAACAGAGAGAGTAAAGATAATCAGAGAGGCGCACACTTCTCTGATATCAGGTCACTTTGGGGTAAGTAAAACAGTTGCACAACTGCAAAGATTTTGTTATTGGCGAAAAATGAGTGAGACAGTTTCTAGATATGTAAGAGGGTATACTATGTGTGCTAAAAGCAAGCCTAGCAATAGAAAACTAGGCTTGTACACTCCCCTACCAGTTCCTACTCACCCTTGGGAAAGTGTTTCAATGGATTTTGTTGGGGGACTACCTAAGTCTAGAAAGGGTCATGATTATCTGTATGTGGTTGTGGATAGGTTCAGCAAAATGTGCGTTTTTATACCTTGTAATAAACAGATTACAGCTGAACAAACCACAAAACTATTCTTTAAACATGTATGGGTTCATTTTGGGTTACCCACTTCTATTTTATCTAATCGAGACACCCGAATTGTGGGAAAGTTTTGGTCAAGTCTATGGGAACTGATGGACACCCAACTGAAGAAGAGCATAGCTTTTCATCCACAAACCGGTGGCTAGATAGAAGTAGTTAACAGGACAGTGATCTAGCTACTCAAAGGATATTGTAGCAAACATCCTAAGCTTTGGGATGAACACTTATGTTATGTGCAGCATTCTTACAACAGAGCAAAACATTCTTCTACACAGAGATCTCCTTTTGAGACTTGTTTTGGTTTCACACCAAGGTCTCCTTTGGATTTTGTCTGTGGTAAAGATACCACAGTTGATGGACACAGTGATGTGGACAAGGAAACTAGGTTCATTGAATAGATCTAGGAGATCCACTAGGAAATACAGGAATAGCTAGAAAAGAGCCAAGCCAAATATAAGGCAAGGCATGACAAGCATCAGGTGGAGCATAGCTTCCAAGTTGATGACCAGGTTTGGTTGTACATCAGCAAGGACAAGATGCAAGGTGAAGGTAAAAGGCTAAATCCTATCAAGTATGGACCCTTCAAGATACTTGAGAGGATTAGCGAAAATAATTTTTGCCTTGATCTACCAGTTTACATGCGCATCTACTCAGTCGTAAATGTAGATTGCTTGAGATTGTTTGACCCTTCAATGATTGAGGATCCTGAAGAGCAAAGTCAATTGCCTTCTATTAACGACTTGCTACCTGAATATCTGAATGAATTATAGGAAGACACAATCTTGGATAAGAAGGTGAGGACAACATGCAGAGGAAATGTTGAGTACCTCAGAATTGGACTCAAGGGTTCGAAGCCGAGTAGTGCAAAGTGGATTGAGATTGGGCAAGTGAGACAACAGTATCCTCACTTAGTCGATGCTTGTAAAACCAACTCTTGGTGGTCCAAAAGATTTTCAGTGGGAAGGCCGTGATCCAAATTGGATCCATAAAGAATAATCAAAAGAACCATGGCTGTACCAGGTCAGGACAGATTGCAAAGAATTAAGAGTAACGATCAAAAACACCTCTAAAATAGTGGCAGATGGCAGCCAGCGTGGAACAACGAGAACCTCTATCAAAGCACGCTGACCGAGGCCGATGGAGACTACGCAGGAGGCGAAACTAGCCTCTGGGAAGCCTGGATCAGGAAATGGAGGGAGTTTTTGATGCGCGATTAGCGGCATCGCTAGGCAAAAACCCTTGAAATGGAGGGGCCCCGAGTGCTTGGTCGCATGGGAGCCAGGAAAAAAGTGGGGGAAAAGGCTAAAGGCTAAGGTAGGACCCACACTCTAAAAACTGGTGGTATTCATCGAAGGAACCCTTGTGTGGCAAGTAGATTTGGTGAAAACAGAGTGATTCCACTCAGGTCTCGACACATGGCAAGCATAGGAGAGAGAAAACTGCAGATCATCGTGTGCTAACGGTTGATCAAGTCAACTGCGTGAAATGAGCGGATGGCGTTGGATCTAGGAGATCTAGATCTAACAGTTGTTATCGTTCCTGACAGTAAGACCATATGTAACAAGGAATTAAGCTACGATTTAGAATAATTTGAGGTTCGCTTTGACTGACAAGGTGGCAGATGCCTCATTCCACGACATAACTGAAGAAATGAACTGATGAAGAATGCTAGCATTGTTTGTAGGAGGACAAGTGACTATTTCCTGTGAGTCTGATGATGACACCGAGACAGGGAAATCCAAGTGACGTTGTAGCAGGTGATCTGATGTAGTTGGAAGAGGAATCAAACTGCCGTGAGCTCGAGTAGCTTTAAAACCATGCACAGGCCAGTAGAAGGAACAAGACACACATGGAAGAAGAGAGAAAACAGATAGAGAGAGAAAAAAGTAGTGGGAAGACAAAGGGCTGAGCTGACCAAAGGCAGCATCAAGCACTAGAGGGCTTGAGGAATTTGAGCCATCCCTGAAGGGGATATGTTAGGACTGAGCACCACATTGGGGAACTTCCATTGTAGACCCGAGAGGTCAGAAAGTTGGTATGGCCAAGAGTCTGTGTACTCTAGAGGGCTTGGGAAATCCAAGAACCACCCTGCCAAGCTATCTTGTGACAGGAGACTCATATTGAGATCCTTCTTTGTAATTATCTACCTTAAGACACAATAAAAGAAGGCCACCACTGAAATCTAGACCAGAGATTTAGCCTTGGAAGATAGGGTGAACTCCTTATTAATTTCTTATGTTCTTATATTTTCTTACTGTGTTTCTCTGCTGCCTTCCATTTCAAGTGTCTATGTATTTGCAATCTAATCGATCAGTTGCTTAAATAACCTAGACACACACCAACACATGAGTCTGTAATACCTCCATTTAATAATTCTTAACCTAGTTCACTCATAGGGTGATTATCAGATCAGCATAAGAAATCATCTCCTAGCCGGTAAAGTGATGAGAAAATGTTGCACCAATGAGGTACCATCGCCAGTGGTCGCGTTGGTCGAACAGTGCATGGAGGGGGTCCAGTTCTACTTAGTTGAGCTCCTTTGCAAGGAGTTCTTGTTAAACTATCGCGAGGCCCAAGAGCAGGGTAAGACCTTCCACTATGTGTGGTTGCTCTTATCCATATTGCCAGTAGTGGTAGAACTGCTGGAGGATAGTTAGTTCTTGTACATTGACCGAGACATTCCAGAGGCCAGGAAGTATGCTTCACTCTGGGCCACCAAGGATGTGAAACAGATTCACGATATAAAAAATTCTGGTGCTCATGGAGGCAAGCATCTGAATGTGGATCAACAGGAGGCCGTGATTTTCACCGACGGTGCACAATAGTCTGCAGAGTTTTACAGACTTCAAGGTGGATATGCACAACATATACATTAGGGCCTAAAAGGATCCAATTCAATAGTGTAAAAAGCTACCATTTATAGCCATTGATGATGCAATTTTTACTATATTGGAGACATGGCCTCGCAAGTGGCACGCCCCAGATTTGGTGGAACTGGAGAAGGTATCATCATAGAAAAAGAAGGATGATGCCAAGCTGCGCATCACCCAACTGTCCAAGAGAAGGCGGAACGAAAAATTGGCAGCTGAGGTAAGGGTAGTCCATGAAGTGGCACAGGAAGCCATGAAGCAAAAGATGGTCGCAGAAGCAGCAACAAAAGAGGAAACAACGGTACAGATAGAGGAGGGCCAAACAATGTCCTCAGGGCAGGAGGTAGAGGACATGGAAATAGCAGAAGGGAGCACAGACCCAGGGACCACATCCACACAACTCAAATGACTACACATCATAGAGAGATCTTGTCCAAGTAAGAAGGTTAAGGCTTCGAAGCTGGCCATTGAACTGATCACTTTAACCGAAGGTGATCTCCATGACATCAGCGAGATGGTCTATAATGTTGCCAATGAAGCACTCCAAGAGTTTACGATGGAGCATCAGAGTGTGTTGGGGGCCCTCAGGGTGTAGCTACAGGAGTTACAGGTGCGGCTCCCTCAGGAAGGTACCCTGTCTACCCACGTTGCAGCAGGAACTTCAAAAATAAAGTAGATGATGTGCGCGAGGATGGACAACATAATAGTGTTGCCAGAGGGAGTGTTAGTATCATCAGATGTGATGGACCAAATGACGATTAGAATGATGAAAGGCCCTGGCCTTAATCTAGATGCCCTTCCCCTGGGAAACACTCTATCAGCTACAGGATGGATTAATAGAAGAGCTGTGCGGTAGGAAGAACCACGCAATCCAAGTTTTTAGTGAACAAGAGATCAATATGGAGTAGCTTAGCTTGCAACATGACAAGTTGGTGTTGCAGAATCAAAGGTTGGTGCAGATGGTAGATGAGGCTTGCTAATGCGTCCGAGAGCTAGCTATTGTCGTAGATCTGCCGGCAGAAGTGTAGATTCACACTTTGGTAAGTGGAGTCTGCAATGTGAGAGAAAATAAAACAAAGGTTCAACTGGAGCTGAACCTTCACATTGTTGAGCTATGGTTGAAGGCACAACCTTCCAATCCCCTAGATATCAAAGAACAGCGCACCAATGTTATTATAGGAGGGTTGGAAGAGATTGGAGGTGCAGTGCACGACTGTACCAACATGTTGCAACAAGCACTTGAGGTCCTCACGACGGTGTAGGAGGACACCAACATGTAGCGGTTGGAGACAGAGGCACGCGAACTCCAACAACAGTACGATAACAACAGAGGGATTGCACAAGGAAGCAGTTCTCAAAGCGCATAAGGAAGTAGTTCTCAAAGTGCATTTCCAGCCATGGATCGACGAAGCCTTCAAAATCATGACAGGTATTAAAGGAAAGCTCACACAGATTCAGGGGATGCATGCATAGATGCAGTGCAACACGCCAGAAACAGAGGTCTCAGAAGGGAGAATGTAGCAGGTACAACAAGGAGTAGCTCAGTGAATTGTAGACATCAAGACTGTTCAGGAACAGTTGGAGGGACTCCATGCCAAGATTGTCACATGAACAGAGTGACTCGAGGGCGAGTTATGATGTTTGTGTTGGGGGCCTGTTGAGCATGGAATCCATTGATAGCATGGTTTGGGGCTCAAATCCCAAGTTTTGAGTAATATTGTTGTAAAGACTCTGCAAATTATGGGCACGGAGCACGAATTGTATGTTAGATCCATAGGGTTGTCCGCCCTAAGTTTTGAATGTAGTGTTAGCCTACCCATGGTTTGTGGACCATGGGATTGTATAAATAGAGTGAGTCTCTAAGTTGTAAACTAACAAATAAACGGATGGAGTTTGAATGATAGCGAAGCATAGAGCAAGAGTCTAAGTGTCTTGGGTCGTAGTAGTAGGAAGAGGCTCTGCAGCTGAGTGCACAGAGGCCTAGTAGAGTCCACAGCTGAGTGTGCAGACCCCTACAGTTGAGTGCAGAGGGTAGTGTTGAGCCCGTAACAGAAGGAAGAACATAATAAAGAGAAGTTTTTCCTGAATCCTATGTATCTGTTCTGAGTTATTAGATGTTTCATATTACTTGCAATTATACTGTTTAATTACTGTGCACACTTATATGAGTTATGAATAGAGTTGAATATATCTAAAAGTGTATAAATAAGTTCAGTTAATCCCATAATATTGGTTGTGAAGAAGGACTTAGGTAATAACATTGTTCGAGCCCCAGGTAAGGCTGCACGAAGACAACATCTCAAGCTGCGAGGTGCGGGTAGGTGTGCATAGTGACGTGCACACAGGGTTGAACCGCAGACCACTGGAAATAATTAGACATCTCCAGGGTGTAGAAACCTAGTTCTAGCAGCCTCCCATGCTACATTGGGTGAGACCTCAGTCCGCACTCCATGGACTATTGCTAAAAGGGCCAATAGTACTGGGATTTGTTTGGCTAAATCGTCGTTGAACCTTGGTTAGGCACCACTAAGCCAATAGATGGCTACGTAGCCCACATCTGATCAACCATCTCCCATGTAGCTTCATCAGGCCTAAAGTTCTTTCTCCATACTTTAAATTTCTCAATTGCTCTATTGTAGAGCATGAGCTGTTTCTGTTGCAATATGCACTGAGGTTCTGACTGGAATTCTCTTTATATTTCCATCGACAATACCAACTAAAAAATAACATTATCAACATACTTTAGATATCTTTTAAGCAATGAAACACAAAAAACATCATGGACTTTCATTATTAAAGGCAGTGCAAGTCTGTAGGAAACTGGTCCAATACTCTCAAGGATATCAAAAGGCTTGCAATACCGTGGTGCTACCTTAGCACATGATCCAATCCTCAAAGAGCTATTCTTGGGCTTGATGTGTAAATACACATGCTCCCAAACCTAAAACTCCTTAAATGGCATGTGTTGGTATGCATACATTTTCTGCCTATCTTGTGCTGCCCATTGTAGTGGCTACAACCACCCTCAAATTTTTTTCCTTAACTTCGTTTTGAAGCCTCCCTATCAACCATGCTTAGCAACATGTCTTCCACTTTCAAGTACATAGGCTTCATTGGTTTTTCAACAAATTTCCATCATGTGCATGTTAGTTTGCTTCACTCTTCTCACAGGCTACCATTTCGAACTGAGGCTAGTTTCTGGCTGAGCAACTCCCTTAGAAAATTGCACAATTTTGGAGGTTAACCAACCTTCCCTCTAGAAATTGCGTAAATCTATTCAGCAACCTACTAGGCTAAGAAATTGCACAATGTAGTCAGACAATCTTCCTTGGAAAAATTGTGCAATATGGCCCAACACTGTGGCTCAGTCTAGAAGTTGTGCAATTATGGGTAGCAATCACTTGCTCCTCCCAATAATTGCACAATCCCTCTAGGTCAACCGACATAGTTCCTCTGAGAAATTGCACAAATCCCTCTCCCAATCAAGAACGTTGTTTCATGTGCCTTCAAGTTGACCAACTCCCTCTGGGACTGAGCAAAATTGATTTGCATGCATGGGCTATGCTTCCCAAAATAGCAACAGGAAGCATGCAAAAGGAATCCCTAGATCTAGGGACCTAGTTTTAGTAGCTAGAGGTTACATGCAAGGATAATTTTAGAAATCTCTCGCCAAGTGTTGCATTTTACTAGATTTCTGGCAGTAGCGTCATAAACCTAATCTTATCAAATATTATGAACCAGACACTGCAATCTCATTCCTCACATCGATATTATAGCTTTGACATCCCACATCACATCCTAGAGTCTTCGGCACTTTCAGCTTAGTTGTTTTAGGGTAAGTCTGCCTCTCATGTCTTCCGCTTTATCGTTTTCTAAATCTTGCACTTACTATTTGCATACATGATCATTCACTCTTTTTTACACTCAGTATCACCATGCATTTAGACTTCTCATGTTTTCAGTTGCTCGTTGGCAGGTCTGGGCTACCTTGGCCCGAACCTTGCCTTGCCCAGCTAACATTGCACATTTCTGGAAGTGAAGGCTCTACCTTCCCTCTAGAAATTTAGAAATTCTAGCCTAGCACTAACCTCTAGGCTTGCATTGCGTAATTCTAGGAGGTAGTGCCTTGCTGGGCCCAGAAACTATGCAATTCAGTTTGCTAGTTTGCATGTCACTATTGACAGAAATTGTGTATTGCACAGTTTCAGTGCTCAGCAGGCCAGGATGGACTGTGCATTACATAGTTCCAACAATACGTTAGCCTCCCAATAGCCTGGACTATGCCTTGTGTAGTTTTGGTAGTCAGTCTCCCAGCCTCCCTATGAAAATTGCATAATATTCATAGATAATCACACAAGTATGTTGCATGTCAGTCCTCCAGTTTGTTTTCATTTTCGACTAACAGATTTCTTGTCATGAGCATTTTTATGTCTCCAGGTATCACAAGTGTTTGTCTGCCTCTTAGGAGCATAAGTATAATTGCTTCCAGGAGAGTAGAATCGAAGACACCATTCATAGCACAACTGGGGATGCAGTCGATCAAGTGTCTATGAACTTTCCTATCTATGAAGACATCAAGTTGTTCATGGACAAGGATATCAATATGAAATGGTAATGATGTCACAACGAGTAATGCCATCAGTAGCAACAAAAGGTAGCACACTTGCATGTGAAAAATGCAATAGGAAGTTTGTTGACATCACAGAGGTAGAGAAAAGTTGCAAGTTCAAGGAGATCCACTTGTGATGAAAGAAAATTTAGAGATTGAGGCTATGAGGTGACAATGTGACAGGAGGCTTGCGCAAAGGCATAGAGAGAAACATAGAGGGAGTTGCAGGTGCTGAAGTAGAAATTCAAGGAAGAACATGAGCTGCACAAACGAGAGAAGGAGTTGCAGCATGAACAAGTATAGCAAGAGGCGCAACATGTGCAGATCGATGAAACTATGCCCATACAGGCTATGTACCCATCCAATAGCTAGAATGGAGCAGACAGGGTGAGAAGTATTGTCAATCGCATGCAAGGGTGTTCAAGAGCATGGATTTCATTGTGCACACACATGTGATCGCACCCATTTGGCACACTCACCAAGGTGAAGACAAGAAACAAGTTTGGCTGGCGCTGAACATGTATTTTGACAAGTTAATGCACATGGTCACCAACACACACTTGGAGATTAGCATAGACACTATGCATCATTACGTTGCTAGTCCAGCTGCACTCAAGATGATCATGTGTGTGTTATTGGACAAGTTGCATAAAGGAGGCATATCAGTGTACCCAGATGCAACAGAGGAAAGAGTTCATTTCAAGCAGGATGTCACCATTGAGCACGCGGAAACCATCACAGATGACCAAACTTGGCATTAGCTTGCTACCGTCAATCATCGCAAGGATTTCGAAGAGTTGGTCTTACCACAACTATTCGAGTGTTAGTGATAGCTTTCACGGCTTGCTGAAGCCATTTTGTCTCACATGGCTACATGTGCAGATTGTATGTAATGTCTTATAAAGTGGAAGTCCAAGTGTCGATAGTGGAATGTAACTTTCATAGAGTGATTGAAGAGTCAGGAGGGTAGTTGAATAGTCACAAAGGGGAATTTCAAGGGTCACCCCATCCTTTTCTTTTTATAGCACCTCATAACTCATTGTAGAGGCTTTTGGTCAGCCAAGCTTCCGATAAGAGTATCTTAGAGAAAGCTTGAAGATTATTGTAAGGAGCCTTGGCTTCTCCACAGTGTAGAGCTAGTACATATCTCTGGAGGAGTAGGTGGCAATGAATAAAACATTCTATTATCAGGACTAGTGGTTGTTCATGGTTGTATTGTACGATTGGAACTTTCACTTCTTAATATAACAGAGCCAATGTGTTTCATGCATATGTTGTTATTGTATTTCAGTTAACTTGTTTACTCTAATTATATATGTATCTATTTTCTTACACATTTATGTATGGAGTCTTTCTTTATATGTATGTATGAATATTACTAAAATGTATTGTTGGTTTAACCATCACTTTAGCTTGTTGGTTCACCTTCCTTCCAACTTGTGATGCATCTTTGCTCATGTGTTCCCTTGTAAGTTGTGTGTTTACACAGGTTTCCAAGGGGCACATTCGTTCCACCTTCAGTGTGTTAGAACCATTCATGCACCTTCCTTAGCTTGTTGTGCATGTCACACCCTTTCTACCAACAGGGACATCTAACTTTCCTTTGAGTGCAACCGCGGTCAAGGCGATACTGTACGACCCATTGTTGGGACTTGTCACACAATATTTTGTCATGCCTCTTGCACATCCCTATGAAATATCCCAAAGTGTTGAAAACATGACTATTATACAATATACCCATCCATGTACATAGCTCAGATCCCTCCTAAAACTTTGTTTGGAAAATATCATGAGCTTTCCCTGAAGAAATAGCTCTTAAACCCTAAAATGAGAGTCATCACTCTTATGAGGCTTAAAATGGTGATGGTCACATGTTGCACTGTGTTTGACTAGTGATGGAATCACTATGTTCCCTTGCATACCCATGATGATCCCAACAAGGTATTTTTCCCAAAGAGGATGAGAAGCTTTGTGATCTAGAAGCTTCCAAAGCAGCGAGCTGGAGGTTGTTTCAAATATATGAGGTCGAATGCTCTCATATTGGCCTATTTTTCTTATCCCTATGAGCTACCTCCTTGATATGAGGTCCTAATCCTATCTTTGGAGAATTCCTGACTCACTCTCCCAGCCTATAAATTCATCTTCTCCCATTCCCAAAAGGTTGGTCTATGTCTATTTGCATCCTTATGCTAAGCTTGTGCCTAGAGGCTATTCACTTGAAGAAGGAGTGGTTTGAGAGTTCTTGGCTTGGACTTGGATTACCACTCAAGGAGATCCTTTCAACATTAAGGCTTTGGTTGTAAGCTTCCCTTTATTTCCTAATAATATACAATTTCATCTTCCCAAAATATATATGTTCATGTATTATTTAGCTTGGCATTCCTTAATCAGCTAAGTAGGTTGTTAGTGGGTTTTCTATTGCTTTTGGCATGTTTTGTTATCTCTTGATCACTTGTGTTGGATAAACACTATGAGAAGTAGGAACAAGTATGTGACACAAGTGGAGGAAAAGGGAGAACATTGATTGTTGGGAAACAACTTGAATACCCCTACTAGAGAGAAGAGCTAGTGTTTGAAGTAGAAGAGTAGCGTTGGGCACCATGGAGAGGCCAGGGGGAAAGTTCCACTCCCTCCTACAGTCAGGTAGTTTCTAATAGATTTAAGAAACCTCTGGAGGCTGAAGACGGGGTTTCAAGAGAAAGGAAAAAGGAAAATAGAGGCACTCAAGGGCAAGAAAATACACAGGAAGGAGCTAGTGAAGGAAAGCAAATAGAAGGAGAGAATTAGAATGATGATAACAGAAAGAGGACTGGACCTTATAAGCCTAAGGAAACCATCATACCCGAAGTGGTATTAAGTGATCCAGTGATACAAGAACACCGGGAACACATGGTGAACTATGCAATAATTTGTAAATTCATGGGGTTATGGCATACAGAGAAGGATTTACAGGCATGGATGAAGAATCATTGGAAACCTAAGGGTGATATATATTTGCACCTTGGATCCAAGGGTTTATTCATTGTAGTTTTTACAAACATCGACAATAAAGATAGGGTGTTTGAAGGAGGGCCATACTTCTATGCAGCTGCTGGCCTCTATATGCGGCCTTGGGTAATGAATTTTGTCCCAGAGCATGAATCATTCACATTGGTCTCGGTGTGGGTTAGGCTATACTCCCTACAACTAGATTATTGGCAGCTGGAATCATTAAGAGCTATAGGAAATAAACTAGGGCATTTTGTTAAAATATCAGAGGCCACTATGCAGGGGAAGTATACCTCCTTTGCCCTTATATGTGTAGAGATGGACCTCTCTGGAGCTCTACTAGAAGAAGTAATTCTAGAAGTTTTTGATAAATAATGGGTGCAAGAAGTGGACTATGAGCATGTCCCCTTCAGATGTCGAAAATGTCATGAACATGGGCATATATTCAGAGATTTCCCCTTAAACAGAATGGACAACTAAACTAA
Source organism: Pinus taeda (assembly GCA_000404065.3). NCBI lineage: Eukaryota > Viridiplantae > Streptophyta > Pinopsida > Pinales > Pinaceae > Pinus > Pinus taeda. Next base: position 19,414 of record APFE030182064.1, read on the forward strand.
AGCTACCTCAGGGAAAGAAACTAAAAGCTTTAACACAGTGGGAAACAAAGGTAAAGGAATGAGAAGGTACCAAAAACACCCAATGAGGAAAAGAAGGTGAACCAAAATAGGTACAAGGTATTACAAGAAGAAGATGAGCAAGATAAAGCAAACTAGAATTGGGAGGATAGCCCTGTAGAGAAGGAAAAGGAAGACCACATGGAGGACACACAGGAAAAAAACCAACAAAAGGAGGATCTGCTGAACACTATGGAACTGGATAGGGATCAAGAGATCACCCCTAGCGAGGTGGGAACATAGGACTATGAATTGCAAGATATTCTTGAAAGGGAACATCTAGTTCTGGAAAAGTTTTTGGAGCAAGGAACAACCAAAGGAATGGACTCGTTACCACAAGAGGAATTCAACAGGGTGCAATAACTATTCCTATGGAGAGCCTAGGTGAAAGGTTTGGGATTCAAAAGAAGCCACGAGAGTTAGAACAATGAAGGAGTGAAAACAATGAAGGCAACACCGAGGATTAGCTCCTAGGAACCCAGGTAGCAAAAGAGGTAGGAAAAAACAGAATGAGATGCTACTAGAGTGTGGAAAACTGATGATTGACTTAGGTAAGATGAAAGACCTAGCTAGTTACTCATTTACAAATCTTTCTCAATGAAACTCACAACATGGAATATCAAGGGTCTAGGAAATGAAAAGAAACAAAGAAATCTTAGCAATAGAATGAAAGAGGAAAAACCAAACTTGATTTTCATCCAGGAAACAAAATGTTCAATCGGAAAAATAAGAGAAATACACAACGAATGGCTGATTAAATATGAATATCTAGAAGTTAAAGTAGATAAAATAGTAGGAGGAATTATTACACTTTGGAACCCTCTAAAAATAGGAGTCCTTGATGTTGAAGCATTAAGAAACTACCTCTCAATGGTTATTCAACCTTTGGGGGGCAAGGAAGTTTATTTGATCATGAATGTTTATGGTCCAAAGAAGCCCGAGGACAAACTTAGGCTTCTTACCTCACTTGAGGATCTAAGGAACAGATAGTCGGGCATTCCCTGGATTTTGGGAGGGGACTTCAATATGATCAAATCCTTTTTGGAAAGAAAAGGTGGAACTAGAGCACTAGGCAAAGACTCCATAGAATTTCAAAATTTTATAAACAATATCAGGCTAGTAGACACAAAAACAAGTAATGAAATATTTACCTAGAATAATAAAAGGTGGAGTGAGTCCCAGGAAGCATCAAAACTCGATAGATTTATAATCTTGGAGGACCTTATCCTTATAGGCCTTGAACTGTCAGTAAGGATACTTCCTTTTGGGGGGCTCGGATCATTGGCCTATTCAACTTGAAGCATCCTTTATAGGAACTCTGAGAAACAGACCTTTCAGGTTTGAAAACATTTGGCTTACCCATCCAAACTTTATCAACGATATTGAAAAATGGTAGATAGAGGATATGCATGTTCAGGGCACTAAAATGTTCCTCTTACATAAAATATTGAAACATACCAAACACAAGCTTAAAGAGTGGAATAAGAATGAATTTGGAAACATTTTTGAAACCAAAAATGTGGTTGAACAGAGGCTACATGAGATCAACCAGATCCTCATTATAGATGGCTTCAATGAGGGGAGAATGAAATAAGTAGAACAACTTCAAAAAGAATGGGAAGAATTATGCGCGCAAGAGGAGATTTTCTGGAAACAAAAATCAAGGGTACAATGGTTAAATGAAGGAGAAACTAACACAAGGTTTTTTCACAAATCCACCATGGATCGCAGGTGTCATAACAGAATCTCAGTCATCAAATATGCTCAAGGTAAGTAACTCATTACCCAGAAAGAAATAGAAGTAGATTTGGTTCAACATTTCCAAGGCATTGCCAAGGAGCCTCCCTTAGATAGATCACAGTTCATCAAGGACATAAAAAAGCACATTCTGAAGCTTGTGACAAGGGAAGATAATTACAATATAAATAGGCCCGTGAATAAATAATAGGTCAATGAAGTTATCAAAGAGATGAAAAATGGGAAGGTGCTAGGTCCATATGGTTTCAATGTTGACTTCTTCAAAGCATGTTGGGGAATTGTTAAGCAGGATATTCTTGAGATGGTGGAGGATTCAAGGAAAAACAGAATTGTATTAAAGGCCCTCAATACCTCTTTCATATCCTTGATCCCCAAACAAGATAATGATATGACTCCAAACAGATTCAAACCAATAGCATTATGCAATGTGGTGTACAAAACATTTCCAAAATAATAACCAACAGGCTTAAGACCCTTCTTCTGACGCTTGTTTCTGTGGAACAAACTGGGTATGTGGAAGGCAGAAAAATTCTCGACAACATCATTCAAGCTCACGAGGTGGCTCACTCACTTAAAAGCAAGGGGTAGGTAGGTATGATCATGCAACTTGACCTAGAAAAGGCTTATGACAAGCTAAGTTTGACTTACATAAGAAGAGTTTTTATAGCTTATGGCTTTGAATGATCTTTCACACACATGCATGCTTTATCGTTTTCTAAATATTGCACTTACTATTTGCATGCATGATCATTCACTCTTTTTTACACTCAGTATCACCATGCATTCAGACTTCTCTTGTTTTCAGTTGCTCGTTGGCAGGTCTAGGCTACCTTGGCCCGAACCTTGCCTTGCCCAGCTAACATTGCGCATTTCTAGAAGTGAAGGCTCTACCTTCCCTCTAGAAATTTAGAAATTCTAGCCTAGCACTAACCTCTAGGCTTGCATTGCGTAATTCTGGGAGGTAGTGCCTTGCTGGGCCCAGAAACTATGCAATTCAGTTTGCTAGTTTGCATGTCACTATTGACAGAAATTGCGTATTGCACAGTTTCAGTGCTCAGCAGGCCAGGATGGACTGTGCATTACATAGTTCCAACAATACGTTAGCCTCCCAATAGCCTGGACTATGCCTTGTGTAGTTTTGGTAGTCAGTCTCCCAGCCTCCCTATGAAAATTGCATAATATTCATAGATAATCACACAAGTATGTTGCATGTCAGTCCTCCAGTTTGTTTTTGTTTTCGACTAACAGATTTCTTGTCATGAGCATTTTTATGTCTCCAGGTATCACAAGTGTTTGTCTGCCTCTTAGGAGCATAGGTATAATTGCTTCCAGGAGAGTAGAATCGAAGACACCATTCATAGCACAATTGGGGATGCAGTCGATCAAGTGTCTATGAACTTTCCTATCTATGAAGACATCAAGTTGTTCATGGACAAGGATATCAATATGAAATGGTAATGATGTCACAACGAGTAACGCCATCAGTAGCAACAAAAGGTAGCACACTTGCATGTGAAAAATGCAATAGGAAGTTTGTTGACATCACAGAGGTAGAGAAAAGTTGCAAGTTCAAGGAGATCCACTTGTGATGAAAGAAAATTTAGAGATTGAGGCTATGAGGTGACAATGTGACAGGAGGCTTGCGCAAAGGCATAGAGAGAAACATAGAGGGAGTTGCAGGTGCTGAAGTAGAAATTCAAGGAAGAACAGGAGCTGCACAAACAGGAGAAGGAGTTGCAGCATGAACAAGTATAGCAAGAGGCGCAACATGTGCAGATCAATGAAACTATGCCCATACAGGCTATGTACCCATCCAATAGCTAGAATGGAGCAGACAGGGTGAGAAGTATTGTCAATCGTATGCAAGGGTGTTCAAGAGCATGGATTTCATTGTGCACACACATGTGATCGCACCCATTTGGCACACTCACCAAGGTGAAGACAAGAAACAAGTTTGGCTGGCGCTGAACATGTATTTTGACAAGTTAATGCACATGGTCACCAACACACACTTGGAGATTAGCATAGACACTATGCATCATTATGTTGCTAGTCCAGCTGCACTCAAGATGATCATGTGTGTGTTATTGGACAAGTTGCATAAAGGAGGCATATCAGTGTACCCAGATGCAACAGAGGAAAGAGTTCATTTCAAGCAGGATGTCACCATTGAGCACGCGGAAACCATCACAGATGACCAAACTTGGCATTAGCTTGCTACCGTCAATCATCGCAAGGATTTCGAAGAGTTGGTCTTACCTCAACTATTCGAGTGTTAGTGATAGCTTTCATGGCTTGCTGAAGCCATTTTGTCTCACATGGCTACATGTGCAGATTGTATGTAATGTCTTATAAAGTGGAAGTCCAAGTGTCGATAGTGGAATGTAACTTTCATAGAGTGATTGAAGAGTCAGGAGGGTAGTTGAATAGTCACAAAGGGGAATTTCAAGGGTCACCCCATCCTTTTCTTTTTATAGCACCTCATAACTCATTGTAGAGGCTTTTGGTCAGCCAAGCTTCCGATAAGAGTATCTTAGAGAAAGCTTGAAGATTATTGTAAGGAGCCTTGGATTCTCCACAGTGTAGAGCTAGTACATATCTCTGGAGGAGTAGGTGGCAATGACTAAAACATTCTATTATCAGGACTAGTGGTTGTTCATGGTTGTATTGTACGATTGGAACTTTCACTTCTTAATATAACAGAGCCAATGTGTTTCATGCATATGTTGTTATTGTATTTCAGTTAACTTGTTTACTCTAATTATATATGTATCTATTTTCTTACACATTTATGTATGGAGTCTTTCTTTATATGTATGTATGAATATTACTAAAATGTATTGTTGGTTTAACCATCACTTTAGCTTGTTGGTTCACCTTCCTTCCAACTTGTGATGCATCTTTGCTCATGTGTTCCCTTGTAAGTTGTGTGTTTACACAGGTTTCCAAGGGGCACATTCGTTCCACCTTCAGTGTGTTAGAACCATTCATGCACCTTCCTTAGCTTGTTGTGCATGTCACACCCTTTCTACCAACAGGGACATCTAACTTTCCTTTGAGTGCAACCGCGGTCAAGGCGATACTGTACGACCCATTGTTGGGACTTGTCACACAATATTTTGTCATGCTTCTTGCACATCCCTATGAAATATCCCAAAGTGTCGAAAACATGACTATTATACAATATACCCATCCATGTACATAGCTCAGATCCCTCCTAAAACTTTGTTTGGAAAATATCATGAGCTTTCCCTGAAGAAATAGCTCTTAAACCCTAAAATGAGAGTCATCACTCTTATGAGGCTTAAAATGGTGATGGTCACATGTTGCACTGTGTTTGACTAGTGATGGAATCACTATGTTCCCTTGCATACCCATGATGATCCCAACAAGGTATTTTTCCCAAAGAGGACGAGAAGCTTTGTGATCTAGAAGCTTCCAAAGCAGCGAGCTAGAGGTTGTTTCAAATATATGAGGTCGAATGCTCTCATCTTGGCCTATTTTTCTTATCCCTATGAGCTACCTCCTTGATATGAGGTCCTAATCCTATCTTTGGAGAATTCCTGACTCACTCTCCCAGCCTATAAATTCATCTTCTCCCATTCCCAAAAGGTTGGTCTATGTCTATTTGCATCCTTATGCTAAGCGTGTGCCTAGAGGCTATTCACTTGAAGAAGGAGTGGTTTGAGAGTTCTTGGCTTGGACTTGGATTACCACTCAAGGAGATCCTTTCAACATTAAGGCTTTGGTTGTAAGCTTCCCTTTATTTCCTAATAATATACAATTTCATCTTCCCAAAATATATATGTTCATGTATTATTTAGCTTGGCATTCCTTAATCAGCTAAGTAGGTTGTTAGTGGATTTTCTATTGCTTTTGGCATGTTTTGTTATCTCTTGATCACTTGTGTTGGATAAACACTATGAGAAGCAGGAACAAGTATGTGACACAAGTGGAGGAAAAGGGAGAACATTTATTGTTGGGAAACAACCTGAATACCCCTACTAGAGAGAAGAGCTAGGGTTTGAAGTAGAAGAGTAGCGTTGGGCACCATGGAGAGGCCAGGGGGAAAGTTCCACTCCCTCCTACAGTCAGGTAGTTTCTAATAGATTTAAGAAACCTCTGGAGGCTGAAGACGGGGTTTCAAGAGAAAGGAAAAAGGAAAATAGAGGCACTCAAGGGCAAGAAAATACACAGGAAGGAGCTAGTGAAGGAAAGCAAATAGAAGGAGAGAATTAGAATGATGATAACAGAAAGAGGACTGGACCTTATAAGCCTAAGGAAACCATCATACCCGAAGTGGTATTAAGTGATCCAGTGATACAAGAACACCGGGAACACATGGTGAACTATGCAATAATTTGTAAATTCATGGGGTTATGGCGTACAGAGAAGGATTTACAGGCATGGATGAAGAATCATTGGAAACCTAAGGGTGATATATATTTGCACCTTGGATCCAAGGGTTTATTCATTGTAGTTTTTACAAACATCGACAATAAAGATAGGGTGTTTGAAGGAGGGCCATACTTCTATGCAGCTGCTGGCCTCTATATGCGGCCTTGGGTAATGAATTTTGTCCCAGAGCATGAATCATTCACATTGGTCTCGGTGTGGGTTAGGCTATACTCCCTACAACTAGATTATTGGCAGCTGGAATCATTAAGAGCTATAGGAAATAAACTAGGGCATTTTGTTAAAATATCAGAGGCCACTATGCAGGGGAAGTATACCTCCTTTGCCCTTATATGTGTAGAGATGGACCTCTCTGGAGCTCTACCAGAAGAAGTAATTCTAGAAGTTTTTGATAAATAATGGGTGCAAGAAGTGGACTATGAGCATGTCCCCTTCAGATGTCGAAAATGTCATGAACATGGGCATATATTCAGAGATTTCCCCTTAAACAGAATGGACAACTAAACTAAAGCTACCTCAGGGAAAGAAACTAAAAGCTTTAACACAGTGGGAAACAAAGGTAAAGGAATGAGAAGGTACCAAAAACACCCAATGAGGAAAAGAAGGTGAACCAAAATAGGTACAAGGTATTACAAGAAGAAGATGAGCAAGATAAAGCAAACTAGAATTGGGAGGATAGCCCTGTAGAGAAGGAAAAGGAAGACCACATGGAGGACACACAGGAAAAAAACCAACAAAAGGAGGATCTGCTGAACACTATGGAACTGGATAGGGATCAAGAGATCACCCCTAGCGAGGTGGGAACATAGGACTATGAATTGCAAGATATTCTTGAAAGGGAACATCTAGTTCTGGAAAAGTTTTTGGAGCAAGGAACAACCAAAGGAATGGACTCGTTACCACAAGAGGAATTCAACAGGGTGCAATAACTATTCCTATGGAGAGCCTAGGTGAAAGGTTTGGGATTCAAAAGAAGCCACGAGAGTTAGAACAATGAAGGAGTGAAAACAATGAAGGCAACACCGAGGATCTGCCCTTTCACTTCCACCTTGTGGAATGGAGTTGCTTCAATATTCAGACAAACAGATATGGACATGGGCAGCATTACCGGCACTCTAAAGAAGTGGAGGAGAAATTTCTCTAACAATGAAACAATCAATAAAGCTTGGAAATTAGTTCTAGGCTTTCTAATATGGGATGTATGGAAAGAATGCAACAATAGAATGTTCAAGAATAGGAAAGGTTCTCCCTAGAACATCATGCCTCAAATCTTAAGACATCTCAAGGAGATAGTAGGAACCCTCATTAAAAATCCCCCTAAAGAATGACCTAAAGAAAAGGGTGTACAAATTCTTCTATAGTTGGGTCTTCAGGGGCTTACCCCATAGGGAAAAAATAGGAATGTAAGTCACATAATCTATGATAAGGATTTCTGGTAGCCTCCCCCTTAGGGATTCTTAAAATTAAATATAGACAGGGCCTCTAAAGGAAACCCAAGTATGGCGGGGTATGGTGGAGTAGTAAGAGATGAAAATGGGTACATAAAAATCCTCTTTCATATCCATTTGGGTAAAGCCACTAACAATATGGTAGAGCTTATGGCCCTTGAGAAAAGTCTAGAAATCTTGAAGGACTCAAATATTTAGACTATCATAATTGACGCTAATTCCGAATTAATTATTAATTTGGTTAAGAGAATTTGCTATGGTTCTACTCCAGAGAAAGTCTCAAAACACTGGAGGCTTCTACAAGTATATCAACGAATTCATTCTCACCTGCAGAACATGAGAACCATAAGTTTTACTCATGTGCGACGTACTGCCAACAAAGTAGAAGACTTAATAGCCAATGAGGGTGTGCAATGGACCAAGAGAAGTAAAGTTTATGCTTGGATAGAGATACCCCAAGGTAGATTGAGGGAAGAATGTCTCAAATAGGCAAATGAGAATAGGGAGCTCTATCAAAGCAGGGGAAACTGACAACATGTTGACTAAAGGTATCAGGGGAAGTTCATTCTTTTATGGTGAAGCAGTGCATGGTCATCGGGGCTGTGGGAGAGGACGAGAAACCAGAATGCGTCAGTGGGTAGATGTCAATTTGCACCCTGTAATATTAATGAAAACTAAATTATCTACCGAACATTTAGCTCTACCTGGTGTTGATTTAAAGTACTTGCAGTTAATCACATTCATGAAAATCCTATGGATTTCGTAAGGCAACTTGAAAGGTGGTTACCTTGCACATTAGACCTGAATTGAACCTAAATTATGGTAGTAATTGATTTCATGTCCGGATTCAATGATATCTTCCATGCATGTTTAGCTTCAAGGTTGGAATAGGTGGATTTCAGGTAGATTACATGTGTGAAGTTTATTCCCCCATTCAGACCTGAAATTCATATAGTTTGGTTTCTATTTCCTCATCGAGTTTGATTTTAGAATCAAAGAATATGCCTTTTTTCGCTCCGATATGCACCTCATCCATTAGATCTTCGAAGACGGATTGAATGGTCCAAGTGTTTATTGGTAGTTTGAAGGACTCGGAGTTAGGTTTGTGGGTTCATGGCCCAGATGTTAAGCCTTTGGCTCAATGCCCTAAGCCCTGAGCGGATAGTTAACTTTATGTCCCTACGGTCCTTTGGGTTTGTTGTAGTATATGTAATTTGTTTCTCTGTTTCAAATGAACAGAAGGTACGAATCTTGCTTCAACAAAAAAAGAAGTATGTGACACAAGTGGTTCAAGGCCCTCAACAAAGGAAATCAGAATAACATTAGAATGAGGTAGGTAATCTCTCTTGTTCTAATTTTAAATTATAACCTAGGAAGATGTCTAGTTGATTGTTAGTTTGGTTGCTAGACCCACTCATTGGGCTAGAGGGATCGTCTCTATCTATAGAGAGGATTAAGATTGTAAAAAAAAATGGTGACTCTGCTGGGTAGCCTATGATGAGTTTGATCAACCATTCATTCTTAGACTTCATTGCTTTTCTGTAGTCAGTCTCACTTTCTCGTAGATGCTTCAAGGTTGTTGATTTGATTTGTTCTTGAAGATTTTGTGTTTTTTCTTTTCTTTTCTCACCCATTGCATTTTTAGCCCTGATAGTTGCGATGATATCGTAGGTTTTTTTAATATAGTAGTGATGATCGTTGCTTTTATCTTAATAGGTGCGATGATTGCAGAAGTTAAAGAAATTTAGGGTTTTCCTTCTTGTTTTCAGTTTTTTTTCCCTTCTCCCATGGATTTACCAGTGTGATATTAGTTGACTTATTTATTGTCTATTTGCAATCGCCTTTTAACTTGGTTTTAGTATGTTTGAAGTTTGATTAGCCTTTTAGGGTTTCTAGGTTTTCTAGGTCATCCTTTATTCGCTCATTGGTCTTCTCAACAGAGATCAATTACTTGTGTTAAAGAGTATTTTTTGTGCTTAGACATCTTTTGCAGATCACTTTTGGTTCTTGTGTCTTAAGTTTTTTTAATTAATATAGATACTGTGAAAGTCGCTTAAGTTATGTTTGACAAAAAATAGATTACAAATTGATTGTTTGATTTGAATCAAATGGGAGCATTTGCTTTGAATTTTGTGTTTTGAAAAGTGAAAGTGAAAGTGTTTATTTTTTCATAGTTTTTGAAGAATTTTGGATTGCATTCAAATCATTAATGTGAAAGATATATTCATATTTTTTGGTTTGCTTGCATTTTCTTTTACTTTTCCACTAGGTTACGTTGATTGCATTTAAGTGAAAAAGAGAAAAATCATCATTTTATCTTAAGGTAGTTTTGTTTTAAGGTTTGTTTTAGCATTACATTTTCTTATCATATGAAAGATTAGATTTCATATGTTTCATTTAGCATTTGAAGATTGTCATTGATGCACTTTTGCATTTGTTTTGATGCATGATTTGAGTGATCTTCTTCCCTACATAGATAACTTTCATCAAATTAAATGATTTCATTTCATCATCTAGTTGCATTCTAGGAGCAGGGAACATCGTCAAGGCCTTGAAATCGAAACATAATTCAAAGGTAAACTTTAAAATCTATCAATTAATCTAAGGAGAATTTGAAGCATTAACATTCATATTTAGTGGTCTAGGCTAGAGATGTGTTCCAGTGTCTATAAAAATTAGCAGCTGTCATTGGCATTAGACAGTGCTAGCACAAACTTGTGCTCTCCATACCACCACGTATATAAAGGGAAACCCCCATAGGTTGCAAACCTTTATCCATAGGAAGTGTTAGAAAATTATATATTACAGAGCAATGGAACACATAAAATATTGTAGAAATATAAACACAGAAAACACATAAAACAAGAGAGACACATGTATACGTGGCTCACCCAGTTTGGGCTACATCCACGGAGAAACAACTAGTCCTTCATTTTATATTATCCAGCAAACTGAAGAGATACAACCTACAACAGATCTGTTGTAACACCCTCTTCGCTCTCAATCTCCTCTCTCTTACTCACCCATAATACAAATATGTATAGAAACAATAAAATTCCCTCATATATAGTGAGTGGTTGCCTTATAGGGCAAAAAAACCCTAAACTAAACATAACTTCGACCGTCAGATCATCCACCCAATGAACGGCCCAAATTGACTAGAAATTACTAAACTTTTAGAAGGCAATTTTACATCTATTTTTAGCTTCGAGGGCCTTGCTCCCGAACCCCCGCTAGGGGACTGCTAGCCCCCGGACCCCCCAGTCGGGGGGGGGGGATTAGCGCCCCCGCACCCCCTCGCGTGGAGGGGTGTATAGTATTCTTGGGGTATACATCCAGATGAAACCTTTGAATACAGAAGATAATCAGGCTCCACACTCAACAATCTCACACTTGGAGACTGATTATAGCAACTCCACTACTGCTTCATTTGCTAGACAATGACTCCACTTTGGACCTGGCTGTTTCTCATCTTCTTCATCATACTTGAAGACCAATTGAAATAGAGTAGATTCCCAATTTCTCCTTGGTTACAACTTTTGTTATCATATCTGCAAGATTCTAGCTAGTGTGTATCTTTTCCAGCTTCAACTATCCATCTTCCAATGCTGACCGTATGAAATGGTACTTGAGTCGTATATGCTTAGTCTTGGAATGAAATGCAGAGTTATTTGCAAGATGTATGGCACTTTGACTGTCATTGTATAACCTGCCCAACTCTTGCTTCTTACCCAATTCATCTAGAAACCTTTGTAACCAAATCATTTCTTTACTAGCCTTTGTAGCAGCAACATACTCCGCTTCTGTTGTTGAGAGTGCAACAACACTTTGCAGTTTTGAGACTCAACTAACAGCTATTCCACCTATAGTAAACAGATACCCTATTGTGCTCCTCTTGTTATCTCTATCACCTGCCATATCTGCATCAACATATCCCTGTAGAGCAATGTTTGAACCACCAAAGCACAATGCTTGGTTTGTGGTACCTCTCAAATACTTGAGAATCCACTCCACCACCATCCAATGTTCTTTTCCTGGATTGTTCATGTACTTGCTTACAACTCCCACTACATGTGCTATATCAGGCATTGTGCAGACCATTGCATACATTAAGCTTCCAACTATTGATGCATATGGAACTTTAGACATATGAACCATTTCTTCCTGAGTCTTGGGACAAACCTCCTTACTTAATTTGAAATGGCTAGCCAAAGGTATACTAAATGGTTTTGCATTCTGCATATTAAACCTTTTCAACACCTTTTCTATGTACTCACTTTGAGACAATGTTAATTTTCGATTATTCCTGTCTCTAGTTATTCTCATACCAAGGATTTGTTTTGCAGCATCCAAATCCTTCATTGCAAATGAGTTGGCCAATTTCCTTTTGAGCACATTTATTTCCTGCATGTTAGAACCTACAACAAGCATTCATCTAAATAGAATAACAATATAATATAGCTGCCATCATTTTTCCTTTTGAGATAAACACAATGATCAGAGTGACATCTAGTATAACCTTGTTCAGACATAAACCTATCAAATTTTAGATACCGCTACCTTGGAGCCTGTTTTAAGCCATACAAGCTCTTCTTCAACCTGCACACTAGTTTCTCCTTCCCTTTTACCTCATATCCTTGTGGCTGTTGCATATATATCTCTTCCTCCAAAACCCTATGGAGAAAGGTTGTATTTACATCTAACTGCTCAAGATGCAAATCTTTAGCTGCTACTAGACTTAGAATAGTTCCGATTGATGTCATTTTCACAACAGTAGAAAATGTCTCATCAAAGTCTATACTCAAAGTATATACCATTTTTCTATGCAAACCCTTTCACCACAAGTCTAGCTTTATACCTTTTTCTACCTCCATCTTCCTCCTTCAACTTGTAAACCCATTTATTCTACAATGCTGTTTTACCTACAGGCAACCTGACTAAGTCCCAAGTCTAGTTATGTACTAAGGAGTCCATCTCTTCTTTCATGGCTTGCTCCCACTTCTTCCTGGTTTCTACCTGCACTGCTTCTTCATAACATTCTAGTTCACTAGAATCAGTCAACAATACATAATATAATGAAGGAGAGTATCGTTTAGAGGGTCTATTTATCTTGGTAGATCTTCTAACACCACTTTCAGGTGTTTGAGTGCTTGTTGCTATTGTGGTTGTTGTTCTGGCTATTGATCATTATGATTTTTAGGCACCATCACTTTTCCTGTGATATCATCAAGCACCGTGTATTCTCTATTTTCCTTTTCCTATTTCTTTTCCTACAACTAATTCTTATACAAGACCTTTTCATTGAATATTACATCTCTTCTCCTAATGATTTTGTGATTTTCATAATCGTATAAGCAATAACCAGAATCATTAAAACCATATCCAATAAAGGTACATTTCTTTGATTTAGCCTCAAGCTTTGTTCTATTTTCTTTATTAAATTGACAAAGGCTTCACAACCAAAAGTCCTTAAAAATGAGTAGTTTACTTTTTTACCTGTCCATGCCTCCTCTAGAATACCGCCATCCAAGGAACTTGAAGGCTCTCTGTTTATTAGATAAACAACAACGTCTACAGCATCTGCCCAAAATTGCAAAGGCAATATTGCATGCAATCTCATGCACCTGGCATGCTCTATGATTGTCCTATTCATCCTTTCTGACACACCATTTTCTTGTGGTGTTCCTGGAACTATCTTCTCTCTACGAATTCTATTCTCTGAATAGTACCTATCAAACTCTTTTCTACAATATTCACCTCCATTATCTGATCTGAGACACTTCAACCTTTTCCCTGTCTCATTTTCAACCAAAGCTTTCCATTTCTTGAAAGTATCAAATACATCATATTTATTTTGAATACAATAAATCTAGTTTTTCTGTTGCATCATCAATAAAAGTAACATAATAATAAGAGCCACCAAGAGATGATACCTAAGCAGGTCCCTACATATGTGATCACAAGCTCTAATTTCTTCTCTTCTTTTCCTTTCCCACTCTAAGGAATCTGACTCCCTTTCTTATTTCCATAAAACACAATTTTTCACAGAATTTTAAATCAACATGCTTCAAACCTGGACAAAAATTTCTTGAGTGAGAATCTGTCACCCTTCTCACTCATGTGCCCGAGCCTATGATGCCACAATGCCGTATCTTCTCCTGTAGAGGTTAAAGCATTAACAGAATTAGAAATACCATTGCATAAATACAATGTACCAACCTTTTCTCCTTTCGCTATTACCAGGGATCCTTTAGTCACCTTCCAGGTTTTATCTGTGAAAGTAGTTACACAACCTTCACCTCCCAACTTCCCTGTTGAAATTAGATTTTTTTCACATCTAGAACATGCCTTACCTCCTTCAATAACCACTAGTTTCGATTTCGTTGTTTTATGAAAACTGTACCCATTCCAACGATTTTACAGGGTTTATCATCACACAATCGAACCTGTCCAAAATATCCTTGAACATAATCATGAAAATGTTTCTTATCAGGTGTGGTATGCAATGAGGCCCCTGAATCTACCACCTAGGCATTAATAATATTTTCTAAAGAAAGAATCAAAGCATCTTGTAACACATCACCTATTACATTCACTTCATGATTAGTTTCTTGCTACACGTCTCCTTTTCCCTTCCAAGACTTGCAGTCTTTCTTCAGGTGTTCTTTCTTCCCGCATTTCTAGCACACTATCCCTAATCTGGACTTGGATCTACCTTTTCTTGACTTACTGCGATATCCTAGGCTCTTTCCTCTTTCCATTTTTCTTCCCCTAGTCTGTGCAGTCAAAGCATTACCTAATGTCTCACCAGAGCTTTTCCATCACATTTCCTCGCTAAGGATTGCACTGACAACATCATCAAACTTTAAAGTGCTAGATCCAGAGATAGAGTTACTAATGGCCATAACTAAGCCATTCCAACTTTCTGACAATGAGCACAGAAATAACAGAGCCCTAACTTCATCATCAAAATTTACCGCTACAGAACTTACTTGACTTGTAACTATATTAAAATCATTTAAATGGTTTGCAACAGATCCACCTTCTGACATCTTCATATTAAATAAACACTTCATAAGAAATACCTTATTTAAGGCCGAGTGTTTTTCATATAGTTTGGCCAATGCTGACATTAAACCCTCTGTTGTTGTTTCCTTTGAAATATTAAACGCTACTGACGCCACTAGGCACAGTCGTATTGTTCCAAGTGCCTTTCTGTCAAGAATGTTCCATTCTGTGTCTGCCATGCTCGTCGACTTCTTTGTCTTTCCGCTCAATGGTAGTACAGATATCTCTAATACAGATAATCTTCCATATGCATCTTCCATAGCTAGTAGTTTGGCCGTTGAATTTTTCGACCCTAAACCTACCATCTTCCACCATTGTTCCCACTCGAACCAGGAACCCTTCTCTCCTGTGAGTTTATCAGCCAAATAGACCTTCGGCTCTGATACCAGTTGTTAGAAAATTATATATTACAGAGCAATGGAACACATAAAACATTGCAGAAATATAAACACAGAAAACGCATAAATCAAGAGAGACATAGATATACGTGGTTTAGCCAGTTTGGGCTAGGTCCACAGAGAAATAACTAGTGCTTCCTTTTATATTATCCAGCAAACTGAAGAGATAAAACCTATAGCAGATCCGTTGTAACACCCTCTTCGCTCTTAATCTCCTCTCTCTTCCTCACTCAGAATATAGATATGTATAGAAATAATACAATTCGCTCATATATAGTGAGGGGTTCCCTTCTAGGGCAAAAAACCCTAAACTAAACATAACTTCCACTGTCAGATCATCCGCCTAATGAATGACCCAGGTTGACTAGAAATTACTAGACTTTTACAAGGCAATTTTACATCTATTTTTAGCTTCGGGGGCGTTGTCCCCAAACCCCCGCCGGGGGACAGCTAGCCCTCGAACCCCCCAACTGGGGAGGATTAGCCCCCCCGCACCCCCCCTCGTGGAGGGGTGTATAGTCTTCGTTGGGTATACATCTAGATGAAACCTTTGAATACAAAAGATAATTAGGCTCCACACCCAACAAGAAGCCGAGTCTTCCGCCCTATAAACATGATATACCGAACACAACATTTAAGAGATTTCCTACACGTACGTCAAGTCCTTGGTAGATTTATTTGCTGAGGTGGATATTGTTGTTCACGGTTACTTGGTACTCCTTTTACCTAGATTCACCTCAGTAGTCATTTCAATCTCTTTTGACTCTTTAAATTTGAAAAAAACATCGAGAAACTTGTCATTTCAATCTCGCTAAACCATCGAAAGCGACTAGAGCCAGCTTTTTGTCTTTTTCTCAACTCTTAAAAGATGAAAAGGCAGTGTGTTTGTTTCTAAAAATAACTACCCGTGATACACATGTCGAAGAAAAGAAGTTGCTTCTTGGACCAATATTGAGTAATTTCCTGTTAATTTCAATATTTTTAAAAGCCCTAAATGAATCTCCTTTCCTTTTTTTCTTTTGAGAGGAAGTCATTGTGTCTAAACCATTGAGTTCATATCATAGTTCCCCTTCATTGTTTGATACTGAAGGGTCCTCCCAAGGAGTTCATCTCGAGCTTCCTTAGTCACTTGAAGCTCAAGGTTTTGAACTTGGGATTATTCCAAGTATCCAACCTTTGTCTTTTCGTCCACCTCCATCAGATTCATGGTCACCTCAAGAATCTGATCCATATACCTCTAATAATGCTATTTAGATCCCTGAAAGTCCACAGAGGATTGTTGTCTATTCATCAAATCCATTATTCGATTCTGTTGTGATATCTCCTTAGTGTCCTTACATTCCTTACAATCAGCTTGGTATTCCTTTGGAGTTATCTCCTCATACATATCAAGTTCTTGTCACCAGTTGTTTCCATCTATGGAGTTAGAAAGTGAAATCCCAACCTCTTCTTCAGGTCATTCAGAAGTTTCCACTACCCATACTCGTCATGTCGATGATAAGCAAGGATATGAATTTCCTCTAGAAGGATTTCCTTATATAGGAAGAGTCTCATCTCTCACCTTTTGTGAAACTAGTAAACCCATGTTGCCACATGGTTCAGTTAGTTTCAAGTATTCCTAGTGCTTCATCATCGTATCAAAATCTTGTTTGGTCTTCAAATCTTATGCCTACATCAGGTCCGTTCATTCTAAATGTGACCTCTTGAACTTCTGTGAAACCTATTGTCACCTCAGTTCCTGTTCAACCTACAATTTTGTCACTGTTGAAAAATGTGCAACAAGAAATGCTAAATTTAGAAAGTGCTAAAAATAGCATGTCTAAAAATAGCAATTTGGCTAGTGAGGTCATTGGCCACCTATGGTGAGAGGTGAAACTACTAAAAATAGAAAGTTCTAAAAATACCATTTATGGGTCCCTTCCTATTTATAGCAGTCCCTAGTCTATCTATAGGAAGTAAAATTAATTTTGGTCTTAACAGTAGTTGGAAATATTAATTAATTAATTTAGTTGAGTTAATTAGTTAAATAAATTCAAATTTGAAGTCTTTGTGAGCATGCACATGAGTTGTCCCACTAATTGAGGAATTTATCCTTAATTTCCTCCATTGATTGAGGGAATAAGTATGAGTTCTATAATGAGAGAATCACTTGACTTAGTTCTAACTAGTCAAGTCTAGTTAGATTATTTTAACAAGTTGCTAAAATAATAAAATATAGCTTGTTAATGCTTGCATGCATGTGACAACTATTATTTTTGATAACTGAGGATTCACTCATGGATAATTGTTGCATGTCAGTTCTGTCAGAGACCCATTTGAGATCACATGTGGGATAGTGCACTATCAGATGCTTGGATATATTTATTAAGTATTCCTTGCATGGAGAAGGATCTATTATAGGAGATTGGAGGACTTGTGGCCTATATATTGAGGCCTAGGTAGTCCATGATTTTCATCTTCTAATTGAAGATCATCAGAGTACAGAGAGAGCAGGATAGCTATTGAGTTGATTATTTTTGTATGTTGGAGAGGATTTCCACTTGATTGATAATACATGGTTTGGGTTTTATGCTGGTTCTTTCCCCTGGATATATCTTGTGTTATGTGCGATTATTTCTCTTGATCAGTTATGCATGTTTCTACTTGATGTTGCTCATGAATTCGATTATGCTTCTGCTTAATGTTTTGTAGAAGTAGAACAAGCATTATGCTTTAGGACATTGCATATATCGGTTTGTTCTACAGGTGAAATTTCTACATGGTATCAGAGTACAGGTGATCAAGCAAGAATAGTATACTGAGAGGAGATTTCAAAATTTTGGGTTTTGGGCTGAGAGTTTGCAGAGTAGATCTGAAACTTTTTGTACAAAACTTTCAGAAATAAATAGCACACTTGGATTCCTTGCAGAAAAATACCCAAATTCAAAAAAAAAATCGGTTGAATCAGAGTTTGGATGAGGGAGATATTGCTGATTTAAAATCAGCTCCTTTTCTAGAAACTTTCGTGACAGCGGGAAAGTGGAAATAGATTGGTGTGCTAGCCAAGAACCTGTATGTACTTGAGGTACAAGATGCATGCAATGCCTTGAGGAGCAAGGCAAATGTTAGAGACTTGGTGGTTGAGAGGGAGGGTATATTACCTTTCAACATGTAGAGCTAGAAGAAGTCTCAGACAATTGTGGAGGAGTCACGATTGGTGCAACAGCTTTAGGAGGTTGTGGAGTAGTCGCAATAGGGGAAGTTGAGTGGAGATCAAGTAGAGACATCTACTCATGCAGATACCTCCAGTAGGGGAAAAATTCAAGCCAGGTGGGTAGAGGGATCAAATGCAACCATACCTTCAAGTAGGAGGTGGGGCGATGTGAAGTGATTGTCCAAAGGAGGAGGGGCATGATCCTTGAGGTACCCAACCTCTTGGATGAGACCTTGCTACATGAGCCCCGATGTGGAGTAGTAGGAACTGACTGATTAGGTAGAGACAGATGCGGATGGAGCGACAGTGCAGGGAATCCAAGGACAACACAAAGCTAGCAAGCTGCAACAATGTGAGAGGCACAAGTGTTTTGCACAGTGCTAGGTGGCACAGAGAGGTGTGCAATGGTGTGAGATGCATGGAGATGTTGCAGTAGCGTAGATGTCAGAGAGGGAGCACTTGTTATTAGCAAGTAGAGCTTCAGCATCAGAGTATGTTCCTAGCCCAACAGAGTGGTCAGTCGGGAGTGTTTTTGTTCCAAGGGTTGTTGGAGCAAGTGGACTGGGTAGATGTGTTGCATGCAGAACATTCCAGAGTTACAGGATCGGGTTCGAGAGGAAGCCTTTCTTGTTGAGAGGGAGTGTTGAAAAATGTGCGACAAGAAATGCTAAATTTAGAAAGTGCTAAAAATAGCATGCCTAAAAATAGCAATTTGGACAGTGAGGTCATTGGCCACCTATGGTGAGAGCTGAAACTGTTAAAAATAGAAAGTTCTAAAAATAGCATTTCAAGGTCCCATCCTATTTATAGCAGTCCATGATCTATCTATAGGAAGTAAAATTAATTTTGGTCTTAACAGTAGTTGGAAATATTAATTGATTAATTCAGTTGAGTTAATTAGTTAAAGAAATTCGAATTTGAAGTCTTTGTGAGCATGCACATGAGTTGTCCCACTGATTGAGGAATTTATCCTTAATTTCCTCCACTGATTGAGGGAATAAGTATGAGTTCTATAACGAGAGAATCAGTTGACTTAGTTCTAACTAGTCAAGTCCAGTTAGATTATTTTAACAAGTTGCTAAAATAATAAAATATAGTTTGTTAATGCTCGCATGCATGTGACAACTATTATTTTAGATAACTAAGGATTCACTCATGGATAATTGTTGCATGTCAGTTCTGTCAGAGACCCAGTTGAGATCAGATGTGGGACAGTGTACTATTAGATGCTTGGATATTTCTAGTAAGTATTCCTTGCATGGAGAAGGATCTATTATAGGAGATTGGAGGACTTGTGGCCTATATGTTGAGGCCTAGGTAGTCCATGATTTTCATCTTCTGATTGAAGATCATCAGAGTACAGAGAGAACAGGATAGTTATTGAGCTGATTCTTTCTGTATGTTGGAGAGGATTTCCACTTGATTGACAATACATGGTTGGGGTTTTATGCTGGTGCTTTCCCCTGGATATATCTTGTGTTATGTGTGATTATTTCTCTTGATCAGTTATGCATGTTTCTACTTGATTTTGCTCATGAATTTGATTATGCTTTCGCTTAATGTTTTGTAGAAGTAGAAAAAGTATTATGCTTTAGGACATTGCATATATCGATTTGTTCTACAGGTGAAATTTCTACATGGTATCAGAGCACAAGTGATCAAGTAAGAATAGTATACTGAGAGGAGATTTCAAAGTTTTGAGTTTTGGGCCGAGAGTTTGCAGAGTAGATCTAAAAATTTGTGTACAAAATTTTCATAAATAAATAGCAGATTTGGATTCATTGCAGAAAAATATCCAAAAAAAAAATCGACTGAATTGGAGTTTGGATGAGGGAGATATCATTGATTTAAAATCAACTCCTTTTCTAGAACATTTTATGACGGTGGGAAAGTGGAAATATATTGGTGTGCTAGCCAAGAACCTGTATGCACTTGAGGTACAAGATGCATGAAAAGCCTTGAGGAACAAGGCAAAGGTTAGAGACTTGGTGGTTGAGAGGAAGGGTATAGTACCTCTCAACATGTAGAGCCAGAAGAAGTCTCAAATGATTGTGGAGGAGCCATGATTGGTGTAGCAGCTTCAGGAAGTTGTGGAGCAGCCACAACAGGGGAAGCTGAGTGGAGGTCGAGTAGAGACATATACTCATGCAGAGACCTCCAGTAGGGGGAAAATTCAAGCCAGGTGGGCAGAGGGATAACATGCAACCATACCTCCAGGTAGGATGTGGGGCAATGTGAAGTGATCATCCCAAGGAGTAGGGGCAGGATCCTTGAGGTACCCAACCTCTTGGATGAGATCTTGCTACAGGAGCCCCAATGTGGAGTAGCAGGAACTAACTGATTGGGTAGAGACAGATGTAGATGGAGTGGCAGAGAGAGTGACAGTGTAGGGAATCCCAGGAAAACGCATAGCTAGCAAGTTGCAGCAATGCGAGAGGCACAACTGTTTTGCGCAGTGCTAAGTGGCACAGAGAGGTGTGCAATGGTGTGAGATGCATGGAGATATTGCAGTAGCGCAGATGTCAGAGAGGGAGCACTTGTCAGTAGCAGGTAGAGCTTTAGCATCAGAGTATGTTCCTAGCCCAACAGAGTGGTCAGTTGGGAGTGTTTTTGTTCCAAGTGTTGTTGGAGCAAGTGGACTGGGTAGATGTGTCGCATGCAGAACATTCCAAAGTTACAGGATTGGGTTCGAGAGGAAGCTTTTCTTGTTGAGAGGGAGTGTTGAAAAATGTACAACAAGAAATGCTAACTTTAGGAAGTGCTAAAAATAGCATGTCTAAAAATAGCAGCTTGGCCAGTGAGGTCATTGGCCACCTATGGTGAGAAGTGAAACTGCTAAAAATAGAAAGTTCTAAAAATAGAATTTCTAGATCCCTTCCTATTTATAGTAGTTCGTAGTCTATCTATAGGAAGTAAAATTAATTTTGGTCTTCACAATAGTTGGAAATATTAATTAATTATTAGTTGAGTTAATTAGTTAAAGAAATTCGAATTTGAAGTCTTTGTGAGCATGCACATGAGTTGTCCCACTGATTGAGGAATTTATCCTTAATTTCCTCCACTAATTGAGGGAATAAATATGAGTTCTATAATGAGAGAATCAATTGACTCAGTTCTAACTAGTCAAGTCCAGTTAAATTATTTTAACAAGTTGCTAAAATAATAAAATATAGTCTGTTAATGCTTGCATGCATGTGACAACTATTATTTTAGATAACTGAGGATTCACTCATGGATAACTGTTGCATGTCAGTTCTGTCAGAGACCTAGTTGAGATCAGGTGTGGGAAAGTGTACTATCAGATGCTTGGATATTTCTAGTAAGTATTCCTTGCATGGAGAAGGATCTATTATAGGAGATTGGAGGACTTGTGGCCTATATATTGAGGGCTAGGTAGTCCATGATTTTCATCTTTTGATTGAAGATCATCAAAGTATAGAGAGAGTAGGATAGCTATTGAGCTGATTCTTTTTGTATGTTGAAGAGGATTTCCACTTGATTGGTAATACATGGTTGGGTTTTTATGCTAGTGCTTTCCCCTGGAAATATCTTGTGTTAGGTGTGATTATTTCTCTTGATCAGTTATGCATGTTTCTACTTGATGTTGCTTATGAATTTGATTATGATTCCGCTTGATGTTTTGTAGAAGTAGAACAAGTATTATGCTTTAGGACATTGCATATATCGATTTGTTCTATAGGTGAAATTTCTATAGTCACAACCTGTTTCGTCGTTTCAACCGACCCTTCCGGTACAACCAATTGTTTCATGTTAGGTTTTGGTTGGTCCTTCTACCCCTCCATCAAGTGCACAGAATGTGCCACCACCTGGGGGGCAAGATCTGAATACTCCTCTTGTGTCAAGCAAAACCAATGTGAGTGGATTACAAACTCACATGGTTGGAGTTAATCAACCTTATGGTAGTATTACTAACCCTCTTGGTCCATCCGGTTTAGGTAACATCCAATATCAGTAGCCTTATATGGCTTAGATTCCACTCCAACAGGCTTATGTCCCATATGGTCCATAACCCTTGGTTAATGTATCTTACATTCCTCCAGATGGAGCTTATGTCTAGCCTAGTCAATCCGGTCAGATTCAATTCAGGAATTATCAATACCCTCAGGGTATATCCCAAGGAACTATCCAGCTACCCTTGTAGCAACAAGGACAACCTTTGCAACAGTAAGCGAAACCTTTGTAGTAGCAAGGGAAATATTTGTAGCAACAAGGGAAAGCATTGCAGCAGCAAGGGCAACTGTTACAACAAAAGGGGCAACGTTTGCAGTTGCAAAGTTAGTTTGTTCAGTAGTCTACTCGACCTTTGTCCTCACAAGGCCAACCTTTACAACAGCAAAGTCAGCCTTTGCAGCAATGAGGTCAACCTTGGTAACAACAAGCTTTATATGTGTATGAACAAGGTTACCCTTTGCAAGTCCAAGAGCAACCCCTGCAACAGCAAGGTAATCTCGTTATGTCCAAGGCCAATAGGTTCAAAAACCTTACAACCCATATGCCATGTACAATGTTTATCATTGGCCTATGGTAGGTCAATATCAAACCTACTATAGACCAAATCCATCTTATGGTCAAGGTAACCCTCAGTGGGGACAAAAACAGGTCCCGTATGGACACAATCCTCCACTATGGGGGAAATTTCCTTACCAGTAAGGTTGGAATCCACAGTTTGGGTCTCCTCAAAGGCCCTATATGTTGTTCAACATGTAATTGCCTTTCTTGGCTACGTTGGAACTGCCCGATGTCTCGAGGCTCACGAATGATCCCATTCTTCATTCGCCTTACTAGCCTCCAATTCCAACTAAAATTCCAAGCGATTGCTCCAAATTCGAAGGAAAGGCTAAGGAGGACCCACAAGCCCATGTGATGACATATCACCTATGGTGCTCCTCCAATTCATATGTTGACAATTCAATCCATCTTTGCCTCTTTCAGAGAACCCTCATAGGTACTACTGCAAAATGGTATGTCGAGTTACCTCAAGGTACCTATGCTGACTTCAACTCTCTAGCTATGGCATTCCTCACCCACTTCTAATTTCTACTTCGATATGAAACTGACAGTCATTTGCTCACATCCCTTAAGAAAGACACTGTGACCCACATCTCTAACCATATCCATGAATGGAGACGTCGGTGTTGCCTCATCAAATTTGAGATTGTTGATGGGATGTTCATTGAATGGTTCACAAAATCATTCGTTAGCAAGATTGCTAAGGATACAAATATGGGTGGATGTGTTACTGAAGAGAAAGCTATCGCCCATGCCAAGTATCTAGACTTAGTCTATTTGAAATCTAGCATGTTGTATGAGATGTTTCTTGATTCTTTGAGACCATCTTTGGATCTGGAAACATCAAAGTCTCCTGATGCACCGCCTATTGATGGCATAATTGGTTTCGTGTCTTAGACCTCCACAAAATATTATTCGAAGCATAAATCTATTTCAAACACTGGTTCCAATAATCTTTCAAACAATTCATCCAGCCCTGGTAAAACCTCTGAGGTACATGTTATTCAGTCTATCACAATAGATAAGGCCTCTAAAGGTAAGAAAAAGGAAAAAGCTAAAGCTAAAGCCGATACCCCAAAACATGACCCTCCTAAATCATCTGTTGATGATGCTTCTAAAATAAAGCCGAAATATCCTTGCCTCATCTGTAAGGATTGTCATTACACCAAGGATTGTCCCCAACATTCTGAATTTCACTGCTTGTTGAAAGGGACTCCAGTTGTCTTAAAAGAATCCTTTCCATCTCATTAGACACAACTGATAGACCAACTACAATCCTCTGCTTCCTTAGGTTCCCAAGTTTTCATGATGTGAGGTTCATCACCTATCTCGATTTCTACTCAAACAAAGGACTATCAAAGCACGCATAAGAAGATAGTGGAAAAAGAAGTCACTGATATCCCTTCTACTTCTACTCCGTCCAGTTTTGGTCCACTCTATATTGAGCACCCTAACAGTGAGTTCATAATCTGACCACCTCCCAAAGTTGTTCTCCAGAAATCATCTTTTAATCTGAATGTTACTACGCAACATTACAATATTTTTGAGGATTTAGCTCAGGAACCTTCAGTGATGTTTGCCTTGGAGGTTCTCTAATCCCATCCAATGCAACAAAAGTCATTGTTGTCTACTATAGGTGCTATTGATCCTTGTAATTCAAGTTTGATTACCTTCGATCTTGAAAACCATATGCCTTGTCTTCCTCATTAGATTGATTTTCTAATACAGTTTCTTATCAAAGGAAAGATGATCCATTGGATTGTTATTGATGAAGATGATTCCACCTGCATCATGTATGTTTCATGTTGGAAAGCCATTTTCTCTCCTTCTTTAACCAGTTTCCAAATACCTTGGAAGACTTTGATGGAAAAGGCTCAAGTCCATATGGTATTCTCATGAAATTTCCAATTACATTGGAAGGAAAGACAGTTGAATTAGAAGTAGAAGTTGTAGATGCAAATCTCAACTACAACCTTCTTCTCAGGTGAAGCTGGACCCATGCTATGTTTTGTGTGGTTTATTCTTAATTATGGGTGCTTCGTTTTCCTAGTGAAGGAAAAATTATCACCGTCGATCAACTATCTTTCTTTTCTTCTGGTTTATCGAATGACAATGTTCCTTATGTCGGAAATTCTAAACTTCCTTATGAGAGTGTGGGGGCCGGTCTCTTCAAAGACTCTGCTTTAATGGGTAATTTTACTCTCCCACCTTTGCAAGTTAATACAATCAATATGATCTTGGTCTCTACAGATCCTTGGATTATTCCTGCCCCAGATCAAATTGATTCATTTGGCGATTCTACGCCTTTAAGTCCATTGGAGATAAATTATCAAGAAATTGTCTTGGCTTCGATGGACGCTTAAGAAAGTCATGTTGTTTCAGTATGAACCTCGACACTTATGTGACATCTCCTTGGCATGGTTCTTAGGATTCTTCGGATCCTTGAACAAGAAATTCCCCACCAATGAGAGTATTGTTGAGGTCATGTATTTGGACAAAAATCCATGGAATGGTCTACACCATCGGTCTTCATTTCTTCCCAGCCTCGATGAGATGCCTTCCTGTCTTGAAGCATTTGTTTCTCATTTTCCCACGCCTCCACTTCAAACACCTGTCCTAGTGCATGAAGTCTTGTTGGAGGGTAGTATGGGGAACATCACTGCTACTATGCCTCTTGACATTTCCATTAAACTTGGGATTGCTGAGAACATTCATATTGGGATTTCCTATTCTCCATATGAGATTAGGATTTACACTCAATTTTTTAAATAATTATGAGACGTCTTCATGTGGTCATATGATGAAATGCCTGGTGTTGATCCAAAAATATTGTTGCATGAGATACCGACTTATCTTGGTGCCAAGCATGTTCACCAAATGCTTCACCTTGTGCATCCTCTAAAGGCTGCTTCTATTAAAGCAAAAGTAGAGAATCTTTTAAAATTAGGTTTTATTTATCCTATCCCATTGACAAATTGGGTTTCCAACATTGTCCCTGTTGCCAAAAAGCAGGGCACGATCCGTGTCTGTGTTGATTACCGTGATATCAATCGTGCATGTCCCAAATACAATTATCCCACTCCTTTTATCAATCAAATCATCGACGAATGCTCTAGGAGTGATATGTTCTCATTCATAGACAATTTTTCTGGCTATAACTAGATTAACATTTCACCAGATAATCAACATAAAATTGATTTTATTTGTCCTTGGGGCACTTTTGCTTATAAAAATCTTCCTTTCAGTTTAATGAGCAATGTATTATGAATTTCATGACATTCAACACATTGTTTAGCCTCACCTTGAAGACTTACCAGCCAATTCTGCTAAGCATCGTGACCATCTGGATCACTTAAGATCCACTTTTTAATGATGTCGACATTATAATATCTATATCAATCCACACAAGTGTGTGTTTTGCATTGAGTCTAGCTGACTCTTGGGTTTTGGGGTGTCTTGCGAAGGTATCTGAAATGATCCTTTGAAAGTTCAGGCCATAGTAAACTTACCTCCCCAACCTCAATGCTACAATTGCAATTCTTGCAGGGAAAGGCCAATTTTCTCCATCGATTTGTTCCTAATTACCCCAAACTTGCCAAGGCTTTTACTCATTTCCTTAAGAAGAGGATCCATTTTATTTGGGATGAAGTTTCCCAAAAATCCTTCCATGCTTTAAAAGACATGCTTATCAGTGCTTCTTTACTACGTCCCCTCGATTATCGACATGATTACTTCCTATACTTGGCTGCAATTGATACTACTATTGTTATGGTGTTAGTTCAGGACGATGATGATAGAAATGAGCATGTGGTTTATTATTTAAGCCGAGATCTTCTTGACACTGAGTCTCGATATGCCCATGCCGAGAAGCTTGTCTTAGCAATAGTCCATGCTATCCAAATGTTTTGAAACTATATCCTTTTATGGAAAACTATATTGATTTCCAATTGCAACCCCATGAACTATATAATGACTCGTTAGTTACTGGGGGGCAATACTCCAAATGGATTGTTATCCTGTAGGAGCTTGATTTGGAATTTACTGCTGCCAAATTAAAGAAATCACTCATTTTTGCTGAGTTGATCTGTGCTCTTCCATCTACAAGCACCTCGACTGATTTTACTGAGAAAATTCCCAATGAAACTTTGTTTCTGATCAATACTCTTGACCCATGGTATGGAGATATTATCGTTTATCTTCAAACCCAAATCTTACGATCTGATTTGTCTCGATCCAACCAATGTCGAATTAAGCATCAGTCCCAAACCCATCAGATCCTTGGTGATACATTGTATCGGGTCAGTGTGGACTCTGTTCTTCATAGGTGTATCACCCTAGAATAGGTTAAGCGGGTCTTAAATGATTTCCACTCTAGTGCTTGTGGTGGTCATATGTCTAGATATTCAAATGCTGAGAAAATCCTCCACGCTGGCTATTTCTAGCCTTTTATCTTTAAAGATTGCATTCTAGCTGTTCAAAAATGCCATAAATGTTAGATTTTCAATTACGAGCAGTGCACCCCACCCGAAACCCTACACCCAGTAATTACCATTGGCCCATTTGTTAAATGGGGCATTGATTTCATGACATGTAACCCTCTCTTGGCCAGGGGGCATGGTTATATCATTGTCATCATCGACTATTTTACTAAATGGGTCGAGGTGATGCCTACATACAATGCTAACAGTATTATTGTTGCTCAGTTCCTTTTTAACCATGTCATATCACATTTTGGTGTTCCTCAAGCCATTGTGACTGACGATGGATCACATTTTCGTCAGCACATGATGGAAGAGTTGACTGCTTAGTCGGGCCTTCATCATAATAGCTCAACTCCTTATTATCCATAGGCCAATGGCCAAGTTGAGGTAGTTAATAAAGTTTTGATTATTATGCTTCAGCATACCTTTGGGAAGCACAAAAAGGATTGGTATTTGATTCTATTCATAGCTCTTTGGGCACACAAAACTTCAACTAATATGACCACTAGATTCACTATGTTCCAGCTGGTATATGGTTTAGAGGCAACTCTTCCAATTGAATGCAAAATCCCCTCGCCCAAACTAGCTAGCGAACTTCTTCAGGATACCTCACCTGAAGAGGAATGACTACCGTATCTTGAGATACTTGATGAGAATCATCGCATTGCTATGATGCTCATCGAAGCTCAAAAGAAATGGGTGAAATGTCATTTTGACCAAACCATTCTCTCCATGCGCTTTTGTTGAAGTTGAATTGGTCCTACTTTATGATCATGCCAATGATAAATTGGGAGCAAGAAAGTTTGAACCCATGTGGCATGGGCCCTACATCATCAATCGTTTCTTACGAAAAGATGCCTATGAGCTATGTGATTATGAGGGAAATGAATTGTCACAACCCCGTAATGGATTGTATCTAAAAAAGTATTATGCGTGAAATTCGTGTAATGACTTTTGTACATTAGTGTGTTAATTCATTAGTGTGCACTTTTTATTTTGGTGTGTTTTTTTGCTTTGTAGACATGTGTTTTTCTTCTTATTATGTTCCACTCAGTTTGCAGATGTCGTCAAGCCATTATGTTGGTTTTGCTGATGTTTCTTGTTGTAGCACATGGAACTTGTCTTCGGTAGCATGGGTACTCTATGACCCTAATGATGAGCTGATTAACTTACAAGGTATCTACCTTGGTTGAACAACCAATAATATTGTTGAATATAGTGCAGTTATTGAAATCTTGTCAGAAGTAGTTCCTCTTGGCATTAGGGTTTTAGTTGTCAAGTTGGATTCGCAGCTTGTTGTGTTACAACTAAAAAATCATTACTCAGTGAGAAATCCACAAATATTGCATATGTATCTATGTGTTAGATTACTAGAAAGAAATTTTGATTTCATTACATATCAACATATTCCATGTAATTCAAATGCATTAGCAAATTTTTCTCTTGATAGGCATTTGCTCATTTATAAAACTGATCATATTATGGACACATAAGTAGAGAATAAAACATGCATATCTCTCTCTCTCTCTCTCTCTCTCTCTAAATATATAAAAATATAATATAATATAAATAAATATAATATATAAATAATATATATATATCATGTTTTTCCGAGTGTTTACATCAAGATATCAAAAAATAAAGTGTTCTGGGAAACTTGGCTTTAAAAGCCTACAAAATGTGTAAAAGATCTAGATAGACTATCAACCTACATGGTGCTCATGATAACATGAGACTGCTCTTATCACCCGGCCTAACAGCCGACAGAGTCTCGCAGATACTCCCACTATATGTCTTTGCCAATGTAGTGGAACGTCATCAATAGTGGCATACTCCAGGACTCCACGAGATATCGCCTCCAGGTTGTGCTCCATCTCATCTAAGGGGTCTGCCCCTTCTTCATAGTCTGCGCCCACTATCTGATGTGTAACTTCCCGTGCTATTGGAGACATGCCTGGTGGTCTCTCTGGTAAAAAATATGCACATTTATCATAATTTGAGTCTCAATTTACACTTTTACAAAAACTCATAAAACTTGAAAATATATAAAAAACAAGTTTTTCCCCACATCAGTCCACTGTTCTCCTAGTGGAAGAGGTAGATCTGGATCGCACCTAAAATTTGTGCCAGCATAAGTGTAGCCGTCTACCATGAGTAGTTGGCATTCTAGCCAAATGAAAAATTATGGTGGGTAATGCATATGCTAACCCATTCCTCCTCGAGGCATGAGTTGACTCCATCGCACGGGTCTCGAATCTCGAGGGGAAGGATATGGTACCTCTACCCACTGATACTAGAATAAGGGCATTCGATCTAGAAAGAAGGTCACCAATATCGAACTTAACGTGAATTTATTTAGGTGTCCATGCTTCCCCTTGGTCAGTTTTCGTTTCATATTTTCCAAAAGGCCTCCACACCAGT
>APFE030182065.1:0-14126 GCA_000404065.3 Pinus taeda
TTTATTATTGTTAATTCAACTATTAATTAAAAATGTGAGATTAGTTTTATATTGCTTTATTTAATTAATTTAATTAATTTCAAGCTATATATTAAACTAGATTCAAAATTTCTTAAGAGTTTGAGTTAATGGATTATTGTTGATGTATTTTGAGTAGAATTTTATTTTATTTAAAGATAAGTCTAGATATATTAAGATGCAAATGCCATATTTCTTATAATTCTTTATGATGCTTCCGGTTAAGTGAGGGATTTGTTTTGACTGGGTAAGATGAGGGGAGGAAGGGGTATGTGAAAGGGTAGGATAACTTATTCATTGGGGTAAGAAGAGAGTTCCAATTTTTACTAATTTCCAAGCCTCCATCCCTTTTAAGGTTACGTGGGTGTTTTATGATTACAATAGCCTCACGAACTTTCTGCTTGAAATGGTGTTTTCATTAGCAATGACTTTAGTGTCCTCAAGGCATATATGATGGTTTGTTTTACCTGCATGCTCAGCTAAAGCTGAAGAGTGTGTCCTTTCTTTACAGATATCTGCACTATGCTCTTTGAGCCTAATCCTCACTGGCCTACCTGTTTCTCCTATATATTGTTCTCCACAAGAACAGTTGATGATATAAACACCTTTCTGTTGTAGTTGTTCTTGGATGTCCTTTATCAGTTTCATTCTTTGTTTGATAGTTGTCAAGGGTTTGAATGAAGTTTTGATATCTTTCTCTCTGAGAATTTTGGCTAGTTTGTCAGTGACACCTTGAATGTACAGAAGGTAGGCATTAGTAGTCATGGGGCTGTTTGATTTGTTTATATTGTTTCCAGATTTGGCCTTTTGAATGGCCTTAAGGATGATTTTTTTATTGTATCCTAGGTTGGCAAATGTTCTTTTTAAGTATGTAATCTCCTCTTCATTGTGGTTTTAATCTGAAATTCTACAAGCTCTAGTGAAGAGGGTTTGAAGTGCACCCATCTTTTGAGCTGGGTGGTGGTGAGAATCAGCATGGAGGTAGTTATCGGTATGAGCCTTCTTTCTGAACACTTTATGACCTATGGAACCATCTTTGTTTCTTACGAGGAGTATGTCCAGGAATGGTATGCAATTGTTCTCCTCCATCTCCATTGTAAACTTGATGTCATCAAATACGTTATTGAGACAGTTCAAAAAGTTTTTAAGTTCATTTTCCCCATGAGGCCAGTTAACACTGGTGTCATCCACAAATCTAACCCAGAACTTAGGTTTTAATGGGTATGTATCAAGAGCCTTCTTTTCAAATTTTTCCATGAAGAGATTGGCTACAATCGGTGAAAGAGGTGATCCCATAGCAACACCCAAAGTTTGTTCAAAGATTTCACCTTGGAAGGAGAAGAAAGTGGAACGTAGACAAATTTCAGCTAACTTTGCAGTTTGGGGGTCCGCCACTTCTTTAATGACTTGTATTGCTTCATCTAGGGGGATTTTGGTGAAGAGCTGGACCACATCAAAACTGGAAATTTTATCTCTTGGATCTAATTTTGCATGTTTAATGAATTTGACAAATTGATTGGAACCTTTTATGTAAGAGCTGGTTTTGCCAACTAGCAGTGTTAAGATGCTTGCGACATATTTTGCTAATTCGTAAGTGGGTGATCCTATAGTGTTGACTATGGGTCTTAAGGGTACCTCTTTTTAATGTACTTTGGGGGCTCCATAAATACGAGGCGTAATTTCACTATCAGGGATAAGGCACCTTTTTAGTTTTTCATCTAGATTGGTTTCTTTAATGGCTTTCTTTACCAGCCTTGTAATTTTGGAGATGGGGTTTTTCTCTAGTTTTTTGTAGCTTCCACTGTTATATAAGTGGTCTTTCATCTTGTAGAATTTCAGATGAAAACCACACTGAAGACGAGATTACATACTTAAAAAGAACATTTGCCAACCTAGGATACAATAATAAAAGCATCCTAAAGGCCATTCAAAAGGCCAAATCTGGAAACAATATAAACAAATCAAACAACCCCATGACTACTAATGCCTACCTTCCGTACATTCAAGGTGTCACTGGAAAACTAGCCAAAATTCTCATAAAGAAAGATATCAAAACTTCATTCAAACCCTTGACAACTATCAAACAAATAATGAAATCGGTAAAGGATAGCCAAGAACAACTACAACAGAAAGGTGTTTATATCATCAACTGCTCTTGTGGAGAACAATATATAGGAGAAACAGGCAGGTCAGTGAGGATTAGGCTCAAAGAGCATAGTACAGATATCCATAAAGAAAGGACACGCTCTTCAGCTTTAGCTGAGTATGCAGGTAAAACAAACCATCATATATGCCTTGAGGACACTAAAGTCATTGCAAATGAAAAACACCATTTCAAGAGGAAAGTTCACGAGGCTATTGAAATCATAAAACACCCACGTAACCTTAATAGGGATGGAGGCTTGGAAATTAGTAAAAATTGGAACTCCCTGCTTACCCCCAATGAATAAGTTATCCCACCCTTTCACATACCCCTTCCTCCCCTCATCTTACCCAGTCAAAACAAATCCCTCACTTAACCGGAAGCATCATAACGAACTACAAGAAATATGGCATTTGAATCTTAATATATCTAGACTTATCTTTAAATAAAATAAAACTCTACTCAAAATACATCAACAATAATCCATTAACTCAAACTCTTAAGAAATTTTGAATCTAGTTTAATATATAGCTTGAAATTAATTAAATTAATTAAATAAAGCAATAAACTAATTCTCACATTTTTAAATTATAGAGTAAATTAAACAATAATAAAAAAACTTATTATATAATGTAAACCTATTAACATAGAAAAAGGTTAAAAAAAAAAAAAAAAAAAACATAAGCTCATAACCTATATACATTAAGCTAAAAATTAAAAACTAGGTTAAGCATGTATTTACTATGCACTAGGAAAGATAAATAAATAAATAAGCTTAGTGGCCATATTGATAAAAGATCATAACGAAGGTAACATTGCACAAAATCAATAAACATTAACCTAAAAAATTAAAGTTAATTAAATTAAATAAAATAAAATAATATATTTAATAACAAAAATATTATATTTAATTAGAATACAGTAAATTAAAAAATATCTCTTTAATATAATTAAGAACGCATAGAGAGTAATGCATTCAATAAATATAATATGATAATATTACAGGAATTAATTAAAACAATATTAAAATAATCAAATGGTCAGCTTACCAACTTAACAGCCTACCTACACCATATTTATCACACACTTTTCACTTCTTTGTAAATCATTCCTAATGATGAGTCTTGGTCTAGACTCGAAACGTCGACAAATAAAAATATGAACACTGTGGAATATCCGAATTCAGTCTCTCAGTGTAGTCCTTATTGCGGTTAGAGGGGTTAATCAATGGAGCTTGAGATAATGCATCTTTTAGGGCTTCAAACGATTTTTGTACCTAATGATCCATTGGAAGGGAATGTCCTGACAAAGGAGGCGCAAGAATCCATGCGCACAAGTGGTGTAGTCAGGTACAAAGCGGTGTAAGAAGTTGGCCTTACCCTGCAAGCTTTGTAACTACTTTAAATTTTTTGGAGGCGGAACTTCCTAGATGGTCGGGCGCTTGAGAGGGTCAACTCTAATACAGTGTTGGGACACAATGAATCCTAGTATTCTTCTTGCATTGATGCGGAAGACACACTTGATAGGATTCGAGTATAGGTTGTATTGTCGACATCTCAGAAAGACTACGCAGAGATCCTCCAAATGATCTACACGTTTTTTGGATCATACGGTGAGGTCATCCAAATAGGTGAGGATGAGATGAGTGAGAACGTGGAAGATGTAATTCATTGCCCACTAGAAGGTGGCACTAGCATTTTTAAGACCAAAGGGCATGACTCGGTATGTGAGTGTGCCACATGGGATTGTGAAGGTTGTTTTATATTGATTTGTATGGTGAATCTGAATCTGATTATACCAGGGGAACCCATCCATGAAGGATAATGCTTCGTGACCAGCCCATGCATCAATAACTTGGTCGATGAATGGTGTAGTGGAATTGTCCTTATGACATGCTTTGTTCAGATCTCGAAAATTAGTATACACATGAATGGTGCCCTATTTTTTCATGACGGGTACAAGATTGGAAACTCAAGAAGTGTAAGAGATAGGATAAATGAAGCAAATTTGTGGAGCTTGTTAATTTCCTTCTTCATTTCTTTGGCTTTAGAAGGGTGGAGCTGATGTTTCTTTTGCCGAACGAGGTGAGCATCAGACCATGTTTCAATATGGTGCTCCATGATAGTGGGAATGATGCCTAATATCTTAGAGTAAGTCCATGCGAATATATCCTTGTATTCTTGAAATAGGGATTTGTATGAGGTCACCTCTTATGAGAAGAATGATGCCCCCAATGAGACCTCTTCAACAATACCAAAATTTTTTGAAATATAAACCTTAATGGTAGGTGAGTTGTTTAACACTTTCCCCTCCTTGAATGCATCTAGTACCAGGAAGGGATTTTTAAACCAATCTCCCTGTCTTGGTGGCAGGAAATCCTTTTACTCTATTGTGTAAATACCATGGCTTGGTGCATCAATATGCACAAACTCTTTTCAGGAAAGAAGAAAGAATGGTGATGCATGACATCCCACAGATGCTCAGCCTTTGTCATGGCCTCAATAATATCTTCGTCTGAGTGAAAATGATTATCTAATGTTGAACTGGGTTGTGTGAGGTCGTGAGGGAGGAGTTTGGGCTTAGCTGTGTTGGAAGACGAGTAGAAAAATTATTCGGTGGTTGATTCCGTAGAATTGAGTGAAGTTAGCAATGTGCAGATGGGATGGGTCTACACAGTCGGTGATGGTACCATCATTGTGGTGGACTTAACCATCTCTACACCAAAAAATGATAAGCATACATCATGAATTAGGGTTCCTATGGAAGAGGAAATGAATTGTATGTGATGTTGTGTGTCATCAGCATTAGGTGGTGGTAGGATCTCCGTAATGGCGGATTGATTTTGAGTGGGAGTAGGTTCCCACGATAACGTCAATGTTCGAGGAGTCAATATATCTTCTTGCATGAGAGGTGGGTATTCAGGGATATGGTGAACTTGGGGATGTTGAATTCTAAGCTCTACAAATGTTTGTAACAGAGGACATGTTTATAAACTATGAGTCATTGGTACAAACAATGCACGTAAGACTAGTTCTAACATAATAAATGGTGTCAGTGTTAGAATTTCCTATAGTGTGAGATGATGACATTGGGTTGGTGTCATGAGATGGGGTACTCCTAGGTTTTGGCCGCCTCTAGATCTTAGAATTGGCATGTTGTGTTCCCCTAACATTAGTTTGCCTCAATACTACTCTTACTACTCATAAGTGTGGAAGGTATTGGTAGTTTTGTAAATTATGTGGTTGGGATAAAATGTGACAATGATCGCATGAGCATCTAGCTTGATTTGAGTGAGTATGCCAAGAAATATGAACTAATAAGAAAAATACGTCTATGATTTTTCTCAATTCTCGACATTGATTGGCCAGATGGTTGGGTCTGTCGCATACAACACATGTGTGGGGAGGGCATATTTGTTGATGGGTGCCTAGATGAACTGCATGTGGTGCTACTTCTTTGAACACACAAAAAATGGTTCTAGACCCATCATCCTTTACTAGTGTGGCATCAACCTGAGATGGTGTATCTTTTTGGGAAAATGTTGAGTTCTCAATGAGGAATTGGCACATAAAAGCAAATGTTTCATGGTATTAAGGAAGGGTTGGGAAAAACTAAGCATGATGCTTACGTGTATAAAGGTGGAAACTATGGCATTTGAGCCTGGGTATATTATTAGGGACAACATGAGGGGCAGGGTAATACCTCCTAAATTCTCGTAACTTGGGACATTGGTTAATAAGATGGTCTAGTTCATCACATAAAGCGTACAAGGAGGAAGGTTGAGGTGTCATTGGTTCTGGTTACCTCCTCGTATGGTGGAAGGTTGTGTGACCATGGGTGTTAGGGGGAAATGAGCATGAAGCTTCTTCCTCGAAAACGCAAAAGATTGTTTTGGATCCATCATCCACCATTGGTGTAACGGGAATTGATGGAGTCATAATATTGGCTTGGGTGAGTGCACTTAAAGCATCTTGATATTGAGGGATTTCGAGGAAATGATGATTGTAATTTCGATACTCTGCGCATTTATCACATGCATGGTTTGGTGCACAATGCCTTATTATGTGTTGTTGTGGTCTTTTCTCCAATAGGTGGAGGTTGGTTCACTGGCATTTTTGGGGCATGTTGAAGATATTTTAACTCTTCTAAATATGGGAACATGTTGGTATGGTTCCCAACTACTTCACACAGAGCATAGGGTGGAGGTATCCTAGAGGACAAAGAGTTTGAAGCTTCCACCTTCTTTCCTTTTTGCTTATCCCTCTTGTTGGCACCAACTAGTGTTGATGCAGGCATTTCTCATTATGGGTTGGTTTCCTAAGGAGGGGCTACATGAATGATTCCTGTCGAGGTGACACTTGAGTTTGTTGACATGGCTTGAGGAGCCAAATACCAAACTGGTATTGTGAGAGCCATATTTGGTAGCGTGAGTGTTTCCATGACTTGGTGCGAGAAAAAACTAGGTGGGTATAAGAAGGGTCTTTTGGTGATAAAATATGGTAGGAACTTGGAATCAACAATCGCGGTGTTGTTGATATCTAGAATTGGTTCATGCTTCTAAGGGGTGTTTGATGAACTCATCATGCACACCGGGGCTCCTGTGGCTATAGGATTGGCCTCTAGAAAGGTGGGTCTCTAGGGTATGTATCGAGGAGCATTGATTGTTTAAATTGTTTAGGTCTGAATTCAGTGTAGGTTATAATCAACTCAGTGGAAGATATGATTAAAGGTAGCACAACATTTAGGGGAATTAATGTCTTCTTCTCATAGCATGTGACGCGAAGGCCAAAAATTTGGGAAAAGGTGACACAGAGCAGCAGTTTCTAAAAATAGCTCTCAAGTGTGACTCGAACTGCTAAAAATATATCCATATTTTTTAGGGATGCTTTTTCATTTTTTATTTTTCGTGAAGGTTGTCATGCATGCATCAAGAAATTGTGCAGTTCTGAGGAGAACTGGGCAACTCACTGACACATGCATTACGTAGTTGTTGAAGGAATTCTTTTGTGCAATTCTTGTGTTGAGTGGCTCTGACTGCCTCATATGCTCTACGCAGTTTCCCAGCTGGGTCTACGTAATTCTAGAATCGAAGCTCACTGTTGGGTTGAACTTCGCATTTCATGAGAGCAAAGTTGGTTTCCCTCTAGGATTGCGCAGATCATCAAGGCAGTGCTAGAGCCGGATTGCACCAAGTGAAGAGTTCAACTTGTGGTTAGACATGAAAGAAAATAAGAAAATACAAGTTGTAATGCAAAATATAAAACTCAATGAAAGCACAAGTACCTGGGCAGTGTAAGACAAGCTATTGAGATTTTAGTAGGGATGCTCCAAAATGAAGCATAGGATTTTGCTCGTCAATTTGTGGCGGCTCCAAAAAAATTTGAGGCTCCTCCTTTGGAGCTAAAATATCCTCTTCCGTTGGGATCTGAAGCTCCCTTTCAATAGATCATCGCATCACTTTCTCCTCATCAAACTTTACATCCCTTCACATAATTGTCATTCTAAGGGATGGCAAGTACAAATGGTATTTGTGATGAGTTTTTGTGTAACCCACAAATACCCCCAACTCTTTTGTCAGCTCAAACATCTTCCTTGATTCTTTGAATACATGGCAGTAAATAGAGGCTTCAAAAATCCTGAAGAGCGACACATCCGGCTTCCTCTCTAAGAAAGCCTCCTCTGGTGTAATCATACCAAGAATCTAATGAGGACTCTAGTTCTGCAAGTAAACTATTGCATTGCATGCCTCAGCCCACCAATGCAGGGGTAGGCCTTAGTAATGTAACATAGCTATCGCAGTTCCTACAATGCTACGGTTTTTTCTCTCAACCACCCTATTCTGTTGTGGGTTGTGCGGTGTTGTTATCTCTCTTCAAACACCTTCTTTTGCACATAAATTTTTGAATTCATTCGAAACTTTTGATGGTACTAGACCTGCCAACATGTCAGGGCATATCCTCAGTAAGAAGTCCCAAATAGTCCTCATATCATTTGGTGTAGGAGTCCCAACAATGGGTCGTATGGTATCTCCTTGACTATGGTTGTGCGTAGAGGCAAGTAAGATGTCCTTGTTGGTAGCAAGGGTATGACATATGTAGCAACTCAAGGAAGGTGCATGAGTATTTCTAACACATGGAAGGTGAGGTGAGTGTGCCCCTTGGAAACCTATGAAAGCGCGGAGTTAATAAGGGAACACACTAGCAAAGATGCATCACAAATTGGAAGGCAAGTAAGCTTAGCAATCCAAAGTGATGGTTAAACCAACAACACATTTTAGTAAGATTCATACATACTTAAATAGGAAATCCATACATGCATGCTTAAACAAACATATACATATATCATTTAGAGTAAACAAGATAGTTGAAATACAATATGTCATATGCATGAAATGTGTTGGCTCTATTATATTAAGAAGTGAAAGTTCCAGTCATACAATACAACCGTGACCAAACACTATTCTGACAGCAGAACGTTACAGTCACTATCGCCTGCTCCTCTAAAGAGATATACTAGCTTTACACAATGGAGAAGCCAAGGCTCGTTACAATACTCTCCAAGCTTTCTCTAAGATACTCCTATCAAAAGCTTGGCTGACCAAAAGCCTCTACAATGAGTTACAAGGGACTATATATAGTAAAGGGTGGGGTGGCCCTTGACATTCCCCTTTGTGATTGTTCATCTACCCTCATGACTCTTCATCTACTCTATGATTGTTACATCCAACTATCGACTCTTGAACTTCCACTTAAAAAGACGGTACATACAATCTACACATGTACCCATGTGAGACAAAATAGGCTTAAGCAAGCCATGAAAGACATCACTATGACTCGGACAACTGTGGGAAGACCAGCTCTTTGACATCCTCACAGAGGTTGAGAGTAGCAAACTGATGCCAAGCTCAGTAGTCCATGATGGTGTCTGTGTAGTCTATGGTGACGTCTTTCTAGAAATGAACTCTTGCCTCTGTAGCATCTGGGTACACTTATTTGGCACCTTTGTCCAACTTGTCTGATAACATGTGCATAATTGTCTTGAATGTAGTTAGACCAACAACAAAATGATGCATGGTTTTTGCACTGATCACCAAGTCTGCGTTGGTGGCTATGTGCATCAACTCGTCAAAGTACGAGTCAAGCTCTAGTCAGACTTGTTCCTTTGTCTTTGCCTCAGTGAGTGTCCCAATAGATTGGATTGCATGTGCGTGCACAACAACATCCATACTCTTGAATACCCATGCATGGGAAGCCTGCAAGATAGTGATGAGTTGTAAGAGATCTTCATAGTTTCAGATCTGACTCTGAATGCATGCCTTCAGCTCTACTGCTCTGGGCTTCATCATCTCAGGCAAGTGAAATGGGGCTATGTTGTATCTCATTTTCCATGTTTGCATGTAATCAACAGTGGTATGCACGTTTGAAAAGATACATGCTATCCTAGGACATTGTTGTTACCAACCGTTGAGATGGACAATTTCCTTATGCATGGTACCAAACTTGGAATACAGCACCTGCATGACTATCTCAAGGGACAATACTTCATCTAGTATCACCTTCTTCAACTCTTCTCGAGCAGATGTTGTAACTAGTTCTCCTCTTTGCTTGGTCGTTTGTAACTCCTTAGTCATTCACTTGTTCTCAGCTATCAAGAAGCGAACACTCGAGCTAGTGGTTTTGGCATATGCTCGGGTAGAATCGGCCAATGTTGTTGGATTCTTGTGCACGTTAGACACAATCACTCGTTCCTCAAACTGCATAGGAGATGTGTGATCATCTGCAATAGACACTTTGCATGATTGCACAACTCTATGTTACAACTCATTGAATGATATGTTGTGCATCCTTCTTCCGAATTTTCTCCAAGGATCTCAATGTCTCATTGGTCACTTGGGACTTGCTCTAATTCTAGATCCGTGAAATTGGTAGGTCAACCTCTTGGTGGTAAGGCATGAGGTCAATATCTTGCTCTAACTCTAGTTGCTCCATATCCGTATCCATCTGATCAAGTGCTTGTTCAATCTCTTGAGTGAAGTCTTGCTCATGCTACTGCTCACCCTATCTGCTTGGTGCCAGCTATTCAGATGAGTCTACTACTTGTACAAGCACAGTTTCATCTATCTGTACATGTTGTGCCCCCTGCTCTACCTGTTCTTGTTGCGCTTCCTTCTCTTGTTCCTTCCGGAGTTGCTCCTTCAATTCGTGCAAATCCTTCATTTTTTCATCCATCCTCTGTTTTTCTCTCTACCTTTGCGCAGTCCTCCTATCACATTGTTGCCTCTTCACCTCTATTGTCAAATTTGCTTTATGAACAAGTGTTTATGCTCTGAACTTTCAGCTTTTTTCTGCCTCCACGCTATCGAAAATCTTCCTCTTGCATTTGTCGCGCGTTGTATGTTTACCTCTATTGGTAGTGCTCTCCTGGATGTTTCTTCACGCTTCTTCACTAACCATTCCACAGCAATGCCAACCGATTCATTGGGCATGAAGAAGCTGTAACAATATCTCTATGGGTTTCCTCCACCCAATGACATGCCTCGTGGATCCACTGAAACTATACTATCATGTAGTGATCTTTCACAATACAGTGTAGGTCATACGGATTGAAGCTTCGGATGTCGATAGGATATTTCTTGATCTCCTCTGTTTTGACATCCGCATGCTTGAGGTTTTGTATCTTGTACAACCCAATCTGCAACAGAAGAGTGGGCCAAGGTTCCTTCTTCTTCTGGTGCAACCTAGCTAACATTCCTGTCAAGATGTGGTATGATACTTCTTACATAAGGAGCTTGTCCATGGCAAACTTCGGCAAAACATGCGAAGGCTTCTCCACGTTGTACATCTATATGAAGGTGACGGACAATGAGGCATACTAATCCGCTATATTGATCAATGCCTCCATTGATACCTTCGACATGCAAGGTGGATCCTGCTCAAATATCATCTTGTACACCAGGGTGACAAAATGGTCTGA
Organism: Pinus taeda; assembly: GCA_000404065.3. Lineage (NCBI taxonomy): Eukaryota > Viridiplantae > Streptophyta > Pinopsida > Pinales > Pinaceae > Pinus > Pinus taeda. The sequence goes on from APFE030182065.1 coordinate 11,135, forward strand.
TAATTGTGTGATAACTCCTCTGAAGATGCATTCAGAAAATAGTTTACAACAAGTATTGACAAATTTTTTCACCGATGTCCATGCCCACTTCATGCCTGGGAATTCCTAACAGGCACAGATTGAATCCAAGATGTAGGCGGACATGTAGATTTTTGCTTGCTAACCTTTGGGCAGTTGCCAAGCTCCTGTGACCTATTCCTTCAGCGTTTGAGCCAACATGTCGTACCAGTTGCATGCTTTTCCTTCACTGGCTAGTTGGTCCAACGTGATCACCCAACTCTGCGGGAAGGTCTTCGTGCTCTCTTGGCCATACAAGCGACATGCAAAGATGACCAAGTACTAATACGCCTTCCGCAGTATCTTTGCCTCGTAAATCTAGTTGGGTGTCATCCTAAATTTGGCTAGATCCATTAGCCAGTTCTTCAAGATATCCTTGGAATTGGCATTATTGTTGGGTATGATAAAGGGTGTTTCCATGGCAATCATTGGCTTCGAAAAATGATACATCCACTGATAATCCTATGCCCTAGAGGTAACAATCTCTGTCCAACTTACACTACTTAATGTCATTGTCTCGGGATCGATGTGCCAAATGATCCAATGTATCATGTCCGCGCATGGAAATGTTGGATACCTGCAAGGAATTCAGTACAAGTCAGACTTGTGAATATTGACATAGAATTGGCGGTCTTTGAGATATTCCCCAAATGTGCCTGAGAATGCATCATTGACCTCTTGCCATTTCAGCTTGATGTCTTTGCCTACGATCATCTTGGTGTCTTCATAGATCAGCAAACTCATAGTCGCTCGCTTAACTGCTGCTCTAGTTGCGCTTCCATTGGTGTCCTTTGATCCTGCTCTATTGGAAGCCATTGATCCCGAACTGATGAGAAATGGATGAACACCTATTGTATATGTAGACATGGTGACATGCATGGCAAGAAATCTATTAGTTAAAACCAAAGCAAACTTGAGGGATGACATGCTACATACTTGGGGATTGACTCGCAAGGATTGTGCAATTTTCACTGGGAGGTCAGGAGACTGACTGTCGAAACTACATAAAAGGAAGTTTGGATTGTCAAGAGGCTAGTTGACTACTAGAATTGCATAATGCGCAATCCAGATTGGCCTGCTGGGTGTTGGGATTGCACAATTTCAGTTCGCAAGTGCTGCAGGCCCAGGGACTACATTGCACAATTTTCTGGGCCAGCAGTCACTGCCTCTCAGAATTGCGAAAGGCAAGACTGGAGGGAAGTCACTGGCCAAAATTTCACATTTTCTCAGAGGAAGGTAGATCCTTCCCTCTCAGAATTGCGCAATGTTGTCTTGGTGAGGCGGAGTCCGGGCCAAGGCTGCCCAGACTCACCAACGGGAAACTGAAAGCAAATGAATATGTGAATGCATGGAGATATTGAGTGTAAGCAGAGATGAATGATCATGCATGCAAACAGTGAATGCAAGATTCAAAAAACAGAACAACATGCATGTATGTGAAACGAGTCACTGAATCGACGACCGTTCATGCAATACAATGTCATGCATGCGACAGTAGTGAGATGCTAATGAAAACTAAAATGGTGATTGTACAAGCTAATATGCATCCAAACGATAGCAAGTGTTCACAAAATCAGGCAAACAACACTCACACAAGCCAAAACACAAAAAGCAATAGAAATGTTGCAAAAGACAAGTAGAGCGGACTTACCCGGAAATAGTTGAGCTGGATGTGTCGAAGACTTGTGTATGTATTGTTGGATGTCAGAGCTCCAAGATCATTGTGAACAATGAGCTTTGAAGCATCAAATAAATAAGTTTGAGGCTCATGACGTGCATGCCAAAAATATAGGAACAAGCGACACTTGGAGGAAATTTTTTAAAACAATCTTTGCATGCAACCTCCATCTGCTAAAAATAGCTCCTAAATCTAGGGATGATTTTTGCATGTTTCTTTTTGCTATCTCGGGACAAATCAACCCATGCATTCAAGTCAAGTTTTCTCGGTCCCAGGTGGAACCGATCAACCTGAGGGCACATGCAACAGCCTGCTTGCTTGAGAGGAAATTTTGCACAGTTTCTGGGAGGAAGAGGGCTAGTTGTCTAGAGGGATTACACAATTTCTGGGAGGAACAGCTGGCTACTGCCAAGAATTGCACAATTTATGGGTTGAGCAACATTGTTGGGCCAGACTATGTAGTTTTCACTGGGAAGCCTATGTGACAAGATTGCACAGTTTCTGAGCCCAACTGGCTTCCAGTCATATTTTCTCAATTTTTGGAGGGAAGGTTGGTTCCCCTCCACAATTGCGAAATTTCTTGAGGGAGTTGCTCAGCCAGCAGTTGGACCAAGTCCGAAGTAGCAGCCTGTGAAGGGAGTGAAGCAAGCTATCATGCACAGGCAGGAAAGCTATTAGAAAACCATTGAAGCTCATGTACTTGACAGTGCAAGACATGTTGTTGAGGATGGTTGGTAGGGAGGCTCCAAAATGAAGCTAAGGCAAAAATTTTAGAGGGTGGTTGTAGCCGCTACAACACTTGGTGACACACAGGTTGAACTTCAGCTCTCTGAATGGACCTTGTTCATGAAAAGCAAGTCTAACACATCTAGAAGTATTTTTCAGTTCTCTATTCGTCTTGGTTTCACACTTGCTTTATTGTAGGATGTAGCATCTGCTAAACCCTTGGTCAGTCGACACACATTCCAAGCCAAGTTAACACATTTTTTTCGTTTGGGGTGAGTGGTATATTGGTGCACAAATGGTATAGTCGTTATAGAGTTTTAGTTTCATCTCTGGTGTTGCTCCGCTACTAGCAGGCCTGGACAATGCCCCAAGGGAATCACGCAGGAACACAAGCATCGCTCCGCTGCCAGTGAGCCTGGTCAGTAACCCGGCTAAGTTACTTGCATCACCTCTCTATGCAGGAAGCCTTTCTCCTCTTTTTTCTTATTCATTTTTCATTTTTGAATCTTTTCACTTTTTTTTTTTTTTTTT
>APFE030182067.1:4756-22721 GCA_000404065.3 Pinus taeda
TCCTCAATCAAAGTCTATATGTTCCAAACTAGCTGCTCATGGGCAATGGAGGAGGCTTATAAAGGAGAAGGAGTCTCCATGAATAGGTAAAGGATGAGCTCTCCCCCAAGATAAGTGGATGATGAGTCAAACAAACATGCCAGAGAAAGGATGGCGACCTCAACAATGCTAACAGCCAAGTCTGGAGTCATCTGGAGGGTTGGTTGTTAGAACAAATTCTCCTAAACAGGATCAGCGCGGGTGCAAAACTGGGCTGGCGCGCTGGCATTGCATATCTATTATAGAAGAGGTTTGGTCAGCACTCAATGATACAAGCAGAGGGCGCGTTGTCTATGAAATTGGACCAGCGCGGGAAACACGTGTGCTTCCACGTTGGCAGCGCAGCAGTTATACTAGCCTCCGCCGGTCAGCACGGTTATTTAACGAACAGACACGATGATTCAATTAACTTAGGCAAAGAAGGTTTTTTAGCCATTTTAGAGAGCATAAGTGAGGTGAATGTGGATTTATGGCACAGTAGGGAGACTGACATGATGGTAGTGACATTTTACTGTGTAACACCAGGTATGGGAATTATGAGTTTGTTGTCATTCCTTTTGGTTTGACTAATTCTCTAGCTACTTTCATGTGTTTGATGAATAGTTTGTTCATCCCTATTTGCAAAATTTTGTGATAGTATTCATTGATGACATCTAATATATTCCAAGAATAAGGAAGAGCATGCAAAACATCTAGTAGTAGTGTTGAAATTTCTAGGAGAGAATCAATTGTATGCCAAACTTAGTAAGTGCAGTTTCTTTTAGGAAAAAGCTGATTACTTGGGGCATGTGGTTTCAAAGGAAGGTATAACAGTGGACCCAAAAAATATCAGAGATATCATGGAGTGGGAAAATCCTAGGAATGTGGATGAGGTCAGATCATTGATGGGATTAATAGGTTATTATAGACAGTTCATCAAGAACTTCTCACACATTTCCTATCATATTACATATTTGCCAAGGAAAGGAAAGAATTTTGAATGGATAGAGCAATGTTCAACTAGTTTTGATAAGTTGAAGTAGTTTCTTACAAATGCTCTGGTTCTAAAGATTGCATATCCAAATAAATAGTTTGTGGTGTGTACAAATTCTTGCAAGAGAGGACTTGGTGGAGTATTTATGCAAGAGGTACAAGTGGTATGCTACGAGTGAAGGAAATTGAATAAGCACAAGCATAATTATGTGACTCACGATCTTGAGTTGGCAATGAACTTTCATGCACTGAAGATGTTGAGACATTATCTTCTTGGTAGGAGGTTAATTATGATGAGTGATCACAGTGGGCTGAAGTAATTGTTTGACTAACCTAATCTGAATGTAATACAAGATAGGTGGTTGGCTACGCTCAGTGAGTTTGACTTCGAGATCAAGTACACTATGAGAAATGAGAACTGGGTTGCAGATGCTCTTAGTAGAAGAGTAATAGTAAATCACATTGCAACTATGAGTTCATATGGGATAGACTTACATGGAGGACAACAGGATGATAGGTATCAACAGTTGAGGCACAAGTTACAACAGTAGGGTATAGGTGACCAGGGTGTGGATTATCATCTCACAACCGAAGGTTTGGTCATATTTAGGGACATGATCTATGTGTCGAACAACAATGAGCTCAAGAATCTGGAGGGAATTTCATATCAATCCATATTCAGGTCACCTCGGATATCAGAAGACTCTAACAACTGTAAAGAAGTTCTATTATTGGTTGAATCTAGAGAAAGAGTTGGCTGAGTTCGTCATAAGGTGTTGGGATTGTCAATGGGTAAAAGCAAATTGCAAGCATCTATGTGGATTATTTCAACCGATTTTAATTCTAGAGTGGAAATGGGAGGTCATTTCCATGGACTTCATTACAAGTTTGTCAAGGACATCGCAGCAGCATGATTCTATCATGATTGTGGTTGATAGGTTAACCAAGGTTTATCATTTCATTATAGTTATGTCTATGAACTCAACTAGTGACATAGCTAAGGTTTTCATTAGGGAGATAGTGAGGTTGCATGGTATTTCTAAGAAGATTGTGTCAGACAAAGATTTCAAGTTCACTTCCATATTTTGGAAAGAGTTGTTTACAGGTTTGGGGACAAAGTTAGCTTTCACTACAAATTATCATCTATAGACTACTAGACAAACAGAGAGGCTTAACATGAGTCTTGAGGACATGTTGAGAATGTATGTCATGTACTAACAACAAAAGTGGGAATGTTATCTGCCAATGGTAGAGTTTTCATATAATGGGTATCAGGATTCCTTGAAGATGAATCTGTTAGAGGCACTTTATGGGTGGAGTTGTAATACTCCCATCAACTGGTGTGATCTAGTGAACATGTTATTGATTGGAACGGATATATTGGCAGAGATGGAACAAAAAATTAAAGTTATTAAAAGGAATTTGAAGGTAGCATAGGATAGGGAGAAGATTTATGCAGATAAACATAGAGTATTTAACGAGTTTCAGGTTAGGGAACATGTGTACTTGCGCATCAAGCCTAAGAGGAGATCCTTGAGAATTTGATCATGTGCCAGGATGGTACCTCGGTATTGCGGGCCTTTCATGATCCTTGGGAGGATTGGACCAGTGGTATACTGACTTGCACTACCTCTGACAATGAAATTCCATCATGTTTTTCGTGCTTCATTGTTTAAAATATTCATGAATTATGTTGATCATGTAATTGACTAGTCTATATTGCATGTGGAACCAGAAGGAGAATTCCAACTAGAACCTCAGTGCATATTGTAGTGTAAATAACTCATGCTTTGGAACAAAGAAATCAAGCAAGTTAAAGTGTAGTGGAAATCACTTTGGGCCCAACGAAGCTACATGGGAGATGACTCATTAGATGTAGGCTACGTATCCTTCTTTATTCACTTGTTGAGCGGATGTATTTTGATATATGTGTTTGATGTTGTGTTTTGGTTATGTCTATATATTATGAATATGTCTGTAAATACTGCATCGAGATGTGTTATAAAGCTCCAATAAGCAATATGGTGTTCATGGTATGATGGTCATGGTCTTGGCAGTATGATATGATGTAAATGTTTCATCGAGTTGTGTTATAAAGCTCCATGGTAAGCATGTGGTCTGTTGGTTCATAAGTGTCATTGAACACCAAGGACAATGTTCCCCTAGGGGGGGGTTTGGTAAAAGCCCCTGGTTGATTTCCAATGTTAATAGAAAAATAAGACCAATATCATGGGACATGTATTCCAAAATGAATGTTGGGTAAGACATAGTGATGGGTATCACTAGTGCTTAATAAATGGCTATGGAAATTGGCAAAGGCAAAGAGGCATTAGTTGGCATTTTATTTATAAAAGAAAAGAAAATATGAGAAAATAGAGATGAAGGGTCAAAATTTTGCATCAGAGGGAAATTGAAGGAAAATGAAGAAAATAGATGCCTCAATGATAAAAAGGCTTTTTAGGATCAGTTCATGGCTTTTGTTAGTTTAGCCTTTTGATAATTTTGAGTTGAAATCTGTTCTATTCTCTTATACTCTTGCACACTAAGAGCATCCTTGGATCATGCTTGGAGCACTTTAGCATTCACTTAGGTTTGGAGAATGAAGGCAAAGGAAATCAAGAAAGCATAAGGGAACAATTGGATCAATGACTACAATTTTCTGGTTGATTTTTTTCATTGGCATGGATATTTGCTTGGATTGAAAAAAAATTTAGCCTTGCCTTGCCATTTCTTGGATAGCCATGGTGTTGTGGATTTTTCCACTTGATTGTTTTCTGGTTGGTGCTCATAATTCCTTATGGTTGTGGGTTGGAACAAATGCTCCAGAAGCCTTGGGACAACTTGGGTTGAGTTACCAGCCCTGGAGCCTATGTTGGGATGAACGTTATGGAGCCTATGGTGGGTTGAGTTACTAGTCCCTGGAGTCGGGTTGGAAAAACATTGTAGAGCCCTAAAAGGTTGTGGGTTGAGCTACTAGTTCCAAGAGCCCTAGACAACTTAGGTAGAGACTAATCTGGTTGGTGTTAGTGATGTCCAACTGTGGAGGTGGAATCACTATGGTTGAGGGTTGAGGTGGTTTGGCCTCTGAAATCGATGGTTTGGTTTATTCCATTAAATCCCACATGCATGCTTAGAATATGGCGCGGGGGTGATTGGATTAAAGAGAGATTCATTTAGCTAAATCGATGGTTGGCTGGCATATGGAAGTCCTTGAATTGGTTGGTATTTTCATATCTTAATAAGAGTTATTATTCTATTGTGGTTCATGTATATTTGTGGCGATTATGTTGGTGATATTATGGTTGAGTTGAATGGTTTCTATGCTCGTTAATTGTTGGTTACATGATGGTTATCTGATCCATATTAATTATGGATTTTGACATATTTTGATGAATGTATGAATGGTTGATGAATGCATGGACTATAAATTGTTATTGTAGCTATTATGCGAGGGAATTAGACCTTCTTGTTGATTCTTAGGTAAGTTTTATGCTCATGTGATCAGATATGCATTCATGACCTATAGCTTACATGTTCGCCATATGTTTGGCAAAATGATTGTCATGGTTAGGCCTGATTAGGTCAAGTTTTAGTTCAAGTTTTTTATGTTTAATATCGTCCTTATGTTATTTATCATTTTGAGAAATCTCTGGCAGTTCTAGGAAGGGTTCTAGAGTTTGGCTTGGAATTGTGGCTTAGATCTTGGAATCATAGGCACTGAACTGAGAAATTTAGGTCACAATCACATGGAGCAAGGCTTGTGGGTGTGCTTGGATTGCCTCAATCGCAAGTAAATAGTGTCAAGTGTGCAATTGTCGGTCTAGTTCACTAAAAAGCAGCCAGAGGTCAGGGTTTGGTAACCTGGGGTGGTTCTTTGGCCCCTGGGTGTCGTGTAAGCCTTGAGGAATGTATGTGAGTTGTCAGTTGTTGGCCCCACTTCTATAACTAAAGCTTGGAGGTATGCTCATGTCATAGTAACTCTTCATCTCATGTTTACCCTAGTAGGGCAGTGAAATTTGGTAAATGTGGAAAGGGTGGTTACAAGTAAAAGCTTGGTGGTATCGATAAATCGTTGAGCATTACTTTAGTTATTGAGCTCATGCTCATTTTATTTGAAGGAATCATTCGAGGATCAATACACATCCACATTAGTGTAAGGTATTATAGAAAGTGCCTTTGGTTGTAAGAAATCATGTTTTCGCATTATCACTTGTGCATGGTGTCCTTGCTATAGAAAAATGTTTCAACATTTTGGCTTTGTTCAATTGGTTTATGTTAATGGATCTAAGTACCTTAAGCACTTCTTTTAATTCTACAAAAGGCCAAGAAATCCTAAGATTGGATTAGGAGCCTCTACATGTGCTTCTTGAACTCATTTCTTTCTTAATAGGAAACTTTTCTAAGTATGAAATACTTTTGATACTTTAATTAAGCTCGACATATGTTCTAAATTGAATTTATTTCCCAACTTTGGAGAAATAAAAAACTAGTCATCTTTAATAAATAGAAGCATGATAACTCATTTATAAAATTTGATAAATTATTGTAATGGTGAATTTGTTGTTGTAGGTCTAAGTGAAAAGGTATAAATGTTCATTAGACAGTTAGCACTTATGACAATCATTATAGTATTCTAGTAGGGTCTTATTATTCTAATAGGTTAATCCTGATCCCAATCAACTATGTTATCTTAACTATTTAAATAGCAAGCAAGACAAATATCAGATGAAATATAGTAACTATACTAAGGGCTAGCCAACAACCTCTCTCTTGCCTATTTTTCAAGTAAGGGTAGACTGAGTGATTGACCCAAGTTTGATTCCATGAAATGACATGCTTAACCTGTATTTATTAGGCTCCAGTAGAAGGCCCCTAGGAGTTTTCACTTTGTTCGTGGTCAATATGGGATGTCTCGTCTCTTGCTTAGTCATTGGGTGATTACTGTTATTAAAAGAAAATAGCAAGAAAAACAAACAACAATTAAAAGAAGGTCATGGAAACAAACAACAATGAAAGAGGAATAATCGAAGGAGACCCATGATTCTAGAGTTTCCCTCTCATTATGTACAACATGAGCTTGTACTCTCAAGCAGGGTCAAAAGTGGTGGCCAGTTTGATATCTTCAAGATTAATTATTCCCCATCCCCAATCATATCAACATAAATTAGCTTTCCCTTATGGGTAAATTAGCAATTAAGTATGTGTGAGCTACTACATGTACAAAGAGGGAAATGTAAGGAGAACAACCACAAGACAACAGTGTTGCAAATTCTCTAAGGTGACAAAATATCACAGGAAAAAGGTTCATGCATGACTTGGGTGTTTTTTGCAACCAGATCAACCTCACCATGGGGAAAAGGTAGTGGATTGATAGGGATGCCAACAATTGAGAAAACTACACCTGCTCCAGAATTCGAGTTTGATCTACGTAAATAGAATGATGACTTATGAATAGATTCTTGTCTCATTGTATTGCCTTATGTAGAACTTTTGTCAAATAAAGAAATCTACTCTGAAGGACATGGTTATTAAAGTGTATGTGACTAGAATTTTACTTGAATTTTATTTTCATTGTCAATGAAATAGATATGATGTCTTTATAATTTCCAATTCCTTAGATGCAGCTTCTAAGTCTCTTTCGATTTGTTTGTTACTACGATAAAATAAAATCAAGGAAGACATATCCACCATATTCTGTATTATTGCACAATGACAATTATAACAAACGAGATTCTAATGTGCGAGTTTTAATGGAGGTTATGCCAAGAAATACCCTTGATATTGTTGTTAATATCTTGCAAAAATCCCATTACAATGGCCTCACATTCGTAATTATTTGTGCTTAGGTTGATGTTGAAGAAAATTGTACACAACTTCAAGGAAATAGCTTAGTTTTGTTGAACCTGCCAATGATGGTTACTGAAGATTTCAGTCATATTGACTTGTCAAGAGCACTCCATACTCTGACTAGGGTAGAGTTGTAGGTATGCACATCAATGTTAGTCATATAAGTACAATATATAAAATTAACTATAGAAATATTAGAATGCAGTGCCTTGAAAGTGGAATGGTAATACCTCTATATTTCTGAATGCACATTTGTTTCTCTCTGTAAATGAAATGAATCAAAGCAAAGAGATCATGCTACTTTCGGTACTTCAGGAACTTAATTATGAAGGCAATGATAGAGAGTCTTTTCTATCTTCTCTCAATTTACATGGCTAAATTTTCGTAGTGCATGTCCTTGTCTGCAATTAATGGAAACTTGTATTTAGTTGTATTTTTTAAATTTCAAGATAATTCCTTACCCTTGTGGATGATTTTGGTGACTTAGTTAAGTTACTGTGAAATCTTAATGAGGTTGAAGGGGAAAATAGAATCTGAAAGTCTTTGCAAGTAAGAGAGAAATATAAATTTTGAATGTATTTTTCTTGTTTTGATGATTTGATATTAAGGTTATTTTTGTTATAGATTCTATTATCTGTAGCCAGAAGAGTACTTAGGTTAACTGAGAGGTAGCATCACATTATTTGGAGGGGTTAAAAGTCTTAACACATTTCACAAATTTGTCAAAGCGGATTTGTCAAGAACAAAGCCTTCTAATCTTCAAATGGAATGCCCAACACATTAGAAAACAAAATATGCCCTTGGAAACTAGGTGTGGGAAAATCCAATGAGACATGAACAATTGGGCCTTTTGCCTTTTATATAATGGAGATTAAAATTCAAAACACAAAGTAGCCCAATGTTTTTGCAATGTTATGAGACACTATGGTGATATGACCCCAAGAGGGGCATATATGGGTTTAAATGTATATGTAATAGTTTTAGCATATGTAATACGCGTTGGCCTAATAAAGAACCCTTATGTGTAACAATTAATAATTAATAGATATATAAAGAGGTCAATATAGTCATTATTGAGGGTTGCCATTTTATTTGGATATATAAATGTATGAAGGTTGTTGAAGGAGATTGTCCTATATTAGGAGTTAGAGTGTAACTAATCTCTATTATGTCTCCTATAGTTATGATCCATGTTCACATATTGTGTGCGTTGTGTACTATGGTTTATTATAATATCTTAGGTATTTTATACATACCACTTAGTATTAGAGTAGACGATCCTTGTTTAGGCTCCTTGAATGAGTGATCTTACGTGGATTTTACTATTAACTATAACATGGGATAATTTCAATAAGCAAAACTTTTAATTTGAATAGAGGATATAGTGAGGTACATTAAATCAAATATAGTTCACTATATTTTGAGATGTATAATCTATGCAAGTTAAACTTTTTGTTTAGACCTGAAATTAGACTTATAGGTGTTTCAAGTAAAATATTCATATTTGAAGATTGAAAGCTCTAAACCAGGTGACACCAATGTCATGATAAAGAATATGAGGTTCAGTGTTTATAGTTCAAATTATAGAATATGCTATGAAAAATGGATATTTGACATATTTTACAAGTTTGCTCCCCTAAAAGGTTCCAAAATCGACCCGTCAAGTAAAATTATCATAAATTTATCTTGGTACAACCTATTTGGTGAGATTCATGGAATTATAGAGAAGACAAAGTACATTATCATAGGAAAAATATTTAGACTCAAGGTGTGGAAATTTTGGAGTTACATTAAAGGTTGGCATGTAGGATATCTCCAACTTAGACTTTTAAATAGTATGTTAAATTAAAAGAGGCACAACTTTTGGTTCAAAGGTCCAATTGACGTGATTCAAAAGCCATTGGAATGAGGAAATAAACTAAAATATTGTTGTAATTTTTTTACAAATTAGGATAAACACCAAATGTGGAGGGATTAATATATGTTTGAGGCTACTTATTGTATTGCTACCAAAACTCTCTAATGAAGACTCATAATCTTTATAAACTACCAATTAGAAAACATATACATAGCAGTCATATAAATTAAATGAATGATAAACAATGATATTATCAAAACATTTATGTGTTATTTAGTCTACGTTACTGTGAGAATGTGTAAAACCAACACAAAGTAGAGGTAGCAAACACATTGCATAAGTTCTAAAATAGAAATAATGTTTAGTAATCCTTGATGTCATCTACTATAAAACCAAAAATTGTTAATCCTTGATTTCATCTACTATAAAATGAAAAAAAATTATCAGATTATTAAATCTAGATGATCCAGTTTTATTTCAAAAAAATGAAAATTCTAAAAAACTTATTCTAAAATAAGCCAGATATGCATAGCTTTGTTTAGGCTCCAGAAAAAGCCTCATTCCGGTGGCCAAACACATTTTCACCACTGTACACAAAATAAAGAAATCCATCTTCATCTTTGTGCTCCTCATACACAGTTGACATTACAGTGGCTGCATGCAAATATATTCACCATAACAATCATTAGCAACACACATAAAACCAAAACCAGATAGTGTCATAAAATAGTAAAGCAGAAATCAATTTGCTTGAAATTACCAGTGGATGGCAACACATTGTTCACAAAAATAAAGAGTGCCTTCTTTGAACTCAGATTTATTCTCTTTCGCACCACATACACCAATTGCCCAACAGTAAGATCGGCTGGGATTAGATATCTGAAAATCCAATACCATAACTTTAATTCAATTTTTTTTTAATAATTAAATGCATATATAACAATTGAATCATAAGGGAGAGATTCAACACAATTGTAATCATCAAATTAGGTTTCTAATAATAATTTTTAACTAGATAACTATGTAGAATAAGTTAAATAATCTCACACGTCATTTCATTGTGTTAGTAGGATGAGTACTTACTTCACATTGTCAATTTTTGGTACATTACTCTTCTCCAACTTCTGAACAATAACCTGCACATTTTTGCTTGCCGAGTTAGCTTTAAAATTTTATTACATAAAATCAAAGATAAAACAAGGTAATAAAATGATTTTCAATTGTAATTTTTTATTTTTGTCTGGAAAAATAACAATTCAACGAAATAATTTAGTCAAGAATTTATTTTGTGATCTTACAGGTATTTTGTGAGGATACTTGTCGCGAATCCTAGCCTCTGCTTTCCTCATCTCTAACAAATCACAATGGAAATACGTTTACGTGGATTGCAAATTTTAACATTTAAATCTGGTAAATATAAAAATTAGCATTCTTAAAAACACAAATATAACTTAATTATTTAAAACGCATAATTGTTTATACCAAAAGAATGTTCCTTCTTGAAGGGATTCCTCTCCATTGTAAGATGCCTTGTTTATTGGATTCCTATTTGCCAACAACACAACACAAAAACTAATAAGAAGAGAGTACAGAAAAACAAAATGCACAAATAATCACAAATCATTGAACAATACAAAAAAAACAAAATACACAAATAATTTGATAGTTTTGTTATTACTTTTTAATATGTTTTATTAAAAAATAAAATATTTTAGTGAGAAAATTCTAAGTCTAACTTAATCATAGATTATAAAATTTTTGATAAATATAACAGAAATTAACTTCAGACATATATATATATATATATAAAACACGTAACAAAATCCTCGTCATAATATTAGACTGAAGTATAAATTGTAAACAAAAAACTGAATGATATAATGAACTAATGAACCAATTACTTTGCATGAAATCGAACCTTTTTTTTGAGAAAGAAAATCAATTTTTGACTACAGAAGTGTCCCACCTTGCCGCGATTAGTTTCACAAAGTATTTTTGAATTCACGAGCAATCAAAAGTGTTCCACCTTGCCGCGATTAGTTTCAGAAAGTATTTTTGAATGCACGAGCAATTTTTGGAAACTAAAATAGACTAAATCGATGAATACCAATAGTTGAATTTAGTTAGTTATATATATATATATGAAAACTAAAAGTGAATTGGAACGAAAAATTAAAGAATAGTATGTCGGCGGATCACAATTCAGATAACTATTTAGTTATTCAAGGGAAAAATTAATAATATGTGGAGCGATTTCCACATAACCATGTTATTTTGGGTAGATTTTTATAACCATTTAGTTTTTCTAAGTGAGATTAATAACATGTGGGGCCATTTCTCACAAAACCATGTCATTATGGGTAGATTTTTGTAATTAGTGACAAGTGGATTAATAGGTTTTTATAGTTTTAAATTGTATTAATTGTATTATTAGATGGATTTGAAGGGTGTTTAGAGTTGCTTCACGCTATAGATAGGTCCAATAAAATTATGTAATTATGTAAAATGGAATTTTTATAAATCTGTTTTTTTAAGTTTTAATTTATAAAAATTGTTAAATTTAAAATATGAGTATTTTATATTATTTTAAATTATGGATTTTATTATATTATTAATCAATTTTATTTTTTATAATGGGTTAATCTATTTAAATTAGATTAAAAATAAATTAATTAATTATATATATATTACCCCTATATATATTATATATATATATATAGCTTAATATTTTATAGAAGTTCATGTAATTTTATAAAAAAACATGATGTTATGAGTATTAAAAATATTTTGAAATCAAATAGATATAAAATTTATAAAATCAATTTTATAATTCTTTACAATTTACAACAAGCTATTATATTATACATTGTTAAAAATATCATTGAAATTGAACACTTTGATATAGTTAAGGAGGAAAGTTAGTAACTTTGACTTTTTAAGCCCTAACCATTAAGTTGATTAGGCCTACGACCCTTGTTTTACTACCCCAACCACTTTCAAGGCCTTGAGAATAGTTCACATTACACAATTCCTCCCATTACTTATATTCCTCGTTAAAGTCAAAGTATCATCTACAAAGGGCGTGTTTGGTGGTTTGATACTTCGTTCATGGCCATTGAGGTTGAGAAGAATCATTCAAGATGCAAGGCCCTTGATTTCATCCATTCACCATTGCTAAGCCCTTGCTACCCTCCCATGATGCAAAATGCTTTCTAACACATCTTACTAAGTTAGATTATAATGAAGTCCTATAAAGGTCGTGTTGTGGCTTAAGGAATTATTGATGGAAATTGAGCCCAAGAAGCCTCACTTTTAGCCTAATTCACTCGTTTTCATTCCCTATTCATTATAAAGACCGAAAGAATTTCTTTTGTTGCATAATACCGACTAATGGTAATTGTATTCCTAGTCAAAGTACAAACATCCAATTGACTAAAAAGAATCGAGAATTAACAACAACAATGCATGGAGATCAAAAGAAATAAGATCATGTAACAATTGACTATCAAATATTAGATTTGAAAAGAACTTTATTTGGATGGATGGATTTTCACAAGTGGTAGTAAGAAAGTAGAAATATAAGTAAATTATATTACTTAGTTTCATCACATGGAAAATATTTGAATACAAAGCTTTGAGGGAAAACAGTTCAAAATGAGGGCTCTATGATATGACCTCAAGTGGGGCATATATGAGGTCAAATGTCTATTTAATTGGGGTTGGCCTAATAAAGGGGCCAACATCTGTAATATGTGGGAATGACTATATATAGAGGTCAATATAATCATTATTGAGATAAGGGCACATGGTTTGGATGCATGAATGTATCAGGGTTATTAGAGGAAGTTATCTTCTTCTATATGGAGTTATTGCATAACTCATCTCTATTTCCACTTTGGGAGTTGTGCTCCACATGCATATATCATGTACATTGTGTGTACTCTAGTTTATTATGATATATGAAGTATTTGGTACATAACAATGGTTTTCCACAATCCTTTACATGTTGCTTATGTCTTTCTGCTCCATTAAAATCTCCTCCACACTCATTACTCATATATGGAACAACTATGGTGGCTAAAGGAAATGAGAACTTTTCCCTCCTTCAACTAGGTTTCTTATAGTTAGAATTAGGGTTTCATCAACCTCTTTAAATATTCAAGACACTTATAGATCTCTCTAGTGGACTTACAAACATGTCTAGCTCCACATATGTCTATTATGGTGCATTGACAGGCTCCCACTTAGACCTTCTGGATTAATTGAATTGTTACCTTTCCATGGGCATAACTTTCACATACATACCTATTTGACAAAGATACAACATTATTAAAAAGCTACTGACTAATAGAAAGTAGTGGGGACCTCTAATACATGTCCCCTCAAAATCAAACACCACAAAATTCTACTTCCTTAACATTGAACAAGAGGATTTTAAGGTTTTTAGGATTTGACCCAAGCCAACTCTTTTCAATCTCAAATTTTCTCCTTCTCATCCCATATCATCATTTAATTCATATAATAAATATGTAAATCCATTTTGAATCAAGTGGAATGTTTTTTATAAGATAAATGATTAATGAGCCCAAGGGGTTATCAATGTTTAAAAACAAGCCATGGACTTATGTGCCAAATGGATTATTTAATATGAGAACAAGAGAAAACATGGAAAATGTCCCTTAAGTAATTTCTTTTGTTGTGGACCACCTTATGGAAAAAGAGGTTGGGAACAACTTCAGCTTCAAATCCTCCTTGTTACTTCCATCCCAATCATGATTGGGGGATCTTTCATTGAGAACAGTATTGAGAGGTTGTTAAGTGAGTCTTTCTCCATTAGAGGAGAGAGTTTTCGATTTCAAATTTCATTCAATAACCACTCTTTATACCAATTACTTTTTATCTTTTAAGGACAAGCCTTAGGGTGAAAATACTATGTTCTTTTTCTTTAGAATGTTCTTTAAAAACATTATGTCTCTTTAGAACACCTTCTCCTTCGAATTTAGAAATTGAACTTGTGGGCTCAACTCAAAAAGGTCTTTCAAGTAAGTAATCTTGATTGGTTCGTAATTGAAAATAAATACACCCTAGTTCCCTATTTTGTTTTGTTTTAAAATTGGATATTAGATCCCCATATAATTGGTGGAAAGGCTCGGCCTAGGATTGTAGGAAGCCCTTCCTCAAGTAATGTAACAACCCTTGGTTGATTTCCTATGTAAATAAAAAATAATACCAATGTCATGGGACATGTATTCCAAGTTGAATGTTGGGTAAAACATAGTGATGGGTATCACTAGTGCTTAGTAAATGGTTATGGAAATTGGCATATGCATTAGTGAAGCCAAAGATGCATTAATTGGAATTTTATTTATAAAATAAAGCAAAATAGGAGAAAAGGGAGATGAAGGGTCACAAATTTGCATGATAGGGAAATTGAAGGAAAAATCATGAAAATAGAGGCCTTAATGATAAAAAGGCTTCTGAGGATCAATTCATGGCTTTTATCAGTTTAGCCTTTTGATAGTTTTGGGCTGAATTCTCTTATATTTTCTCATTCCCTCATACTCTTGCATAATTAGAGAATTATTGGAGCATGCTTAGAGTACTTTAGCATTCACTTGGGTTTGGAGGAAATAAGGCAAAGGAAAGCGGGAAAATGTTAGGGAACAATATGATCACCGACTGCAATTATATTTCTTTGCAAGTAAGAGGTTGCATGTATGATTTCCTTGTGGGTTTATGGATGCATGGTATATGCATGTGATTTTATGGTTATGTGTTATCATTGTCATGTAGATTTCCTAAATTGACAATGGTTTTAGCCATGCCTTTCCATTTCCTAGATAGTCATGGTGTTGTGGGTTTTTCCACTTGATTGTTTTGTGGTTGGTACTCATAATTCCTTATGGTTGTGGTTTGGAACGAAAGCTCTAGAAGCCTTGTGATAGCTTGGGTTGAGTTATTTGTCCTGGAGGCTAGGTTGGGACAAACGTTCTAGAGCCCTTGGTGGGTTTAGTTACTAGTCCCTAGAGCCGAGTTGGACAAATGCTCTAGAGCTCTAGAAGGTTGTGGGTTGGGTTACTAGTTCCTAGAGCCCTAAATAACTTAGGTAGAGACCGATCTAGTTGGTGTCAGTGATGTCTGAGTATCGAGGTGGAATCATTGTGGTTGAGGGTTGAGGTGTTTTGGCCTCTGGATGCCTTGGCTTGGTTTTGTTTTCTTTTATTCCATGAAATCACACGTTCATGCTTAGAATATGATGTGGGGGTGATTTTCTGAAATATAGATTTGGTTCAACCCAATCTATGGTCTGGTGGTACGTGGAAGTCCTTGATTTTGTTGGGTTTTCATATGTTAATAAGAGTTATACTTCTATTGTGATTAATGTATATTTGCAATGATTATGTTGGTGATATTATGGTTGAGTTGCCATCGTTTCTATGTTGTTTAATTGCTAGTTACATGTTGGTTATGTGATGCATATTACTTATGGATCTTGACATGTTTTGAAGAATGTATGAATGGTTGATGAATGCATGGACTAACAATTATTATTGCAACTATTATTAGAGGGAATTATACCTTCTTGGTGATTCTGAGATAAGTTTCAGACTTCTATGATCATATATGCATTCATGACATGTAGTTTACATGTTCACCATATGTTTGATGAAATGGTTGTCATGGTTAGGCCTGGTTAGGTTAATTGTATGTTTAGCATCGTTATTATGTTATTTATCATTATGATAAATTTCATATGGTTCTGGGTAGGGGTCTGGAGGCTGCCATGGAATTGTGGCTTAGATATCGTGACCGTAGGCACTAATCTGAGTATTTTAGGTTACAACAACATGGAGCAAGGCTTATGGGTGCAGTTGGAGGCCTTCAACCACATGCATGTAGTTTCAAGGGTGTGGTTGGGGGTCTAGGTCCTCGAAAAGTAGCCCTAGCTCAGGGTGTGGTCACCTGGGGTGGTTCTTTGGCCCCTGAGTGTCTTGTAAGCCTTGATGAATGTTTGTGAGTCGTCATTTACCGACCCCACTTCTATAGCTAAAGTATGGAGGTCAGGTCATGTCATAGGAACTCTTCATCTCATGTTTACCCTAGACCTGGAAGGTCAGTGAAATTGGGTAAGTGTAGGAGGGGTGGTTACAGATTGGTATCAGAGCTCCTAGGTTCAACACTTTGATTCGATGGCCGGAATTTGTCTGTCATGCATGCATGTTAGTTTTCTATGCGGTTTTTATGCATGTGTCATCATGGTTGTGGTTTTTGTGCATAAGGTCTATGCAGCTAGTTTTATCATGTGTGATGTCGACATGTATATGTATATATATATGTATATATGTATATATGTGTATATATATATAATATATATAATATATATATAATATATATATATATATATATATATATATATATATATATATATTATAAATATATACATATATATATATATATAATCTAGATTGATTGTTTAGATGAGATAGCCTCCCCTAAAATTCAATGAGGTATTTTAGATCATGTTTATATTTGGTTTATCTGACATGGTATATTTGCGGGAGGAAGAAGATCAAGATGAATAGCAGAATGGTGGACTACATTTCATTCTCCCTACATATCAGATGAACAACATGGTGATGAATACTCCCCTGACATAGAAGATACATTGAGATGTTTGAAAGAAGAGATCAAAAGTTGTAAAGCAGATAATGACAAGATCATTTAGTGATAGGAAAGACTTTCTACAATATAGGAAAGGCAAGCAGAGGTCAATGCTATGATTCTTCAAATTCTATCAGATTTGTAGAGACAAAGACAACCAAGAATTAGTTATAGATGATCCAGGCTATCTTTTGTTTATAGATGCATTAAAAGAATTACATATACAGTTTGTAGCTTAACCAAAGAGAAACTTTAAATGTGCACATATGAGAGAAAGGAGAAGAAGAGAATAATAAGACAAGAAGGCAAGAAATTGATAACAGAGTTCATCCCTCCTAGACTACATCTCCAGGCCCTGCTCGATCAATGGGGAGGCCTTCATTCATTAAAAATGGCATCAAAAGAAGTTACATTCATCAGTTACAAAAATCAAGGATAATTTTAGGGGCGAATGTTCGCCCTTTGGCGAAATTAAGGGGTTTTAAATTTTTAGTGGGTGAATATTTTGTATCATAGTACATTTTTACAAATCACCTCAAATAGCCCACTTTATTTTAAGGGAGAGGGTAAAAAAGGTAAATTTAGCCCTTGAAATTAGGAGTTACAACCTTCCATTCGCCCATTTTCAAGAATAGGTTTTATTTAAGTGAATCCATTCACCCATTTTCAAGAATAGCTTTTATTTAAGTGAATCCTACGGGCCAAATACCATATTTATAAAAGAGATATGGTAAATTAATAAAAATATAAATAAATGAGAGGTATGATTAATAAATAAAACATTTTTTATATTTACTCCGTAACTCACCTTATATACATGTAAGGGTGTAAACAAATAAAAAAATAAGTAAAGTGGAGGTATGGTAAATAAATAAAACGTCTTTTTATACTTACTCAAAATGTATGGTAAATAAATAAAAATATAAATAAACTAGACGTATGGTAAATAAATAAAACATCTTTTTATATTTAGTCCATAACCCTCGTTTTATTTATGAAGGCTCAGAAAGAGGTTTTATTTAAGTGAATCCTATGGGCCAAATAACATATTTGTAAAAGAGGTATGGTAAATTAATAAAACAAATACCAATATTTGTAAAAGAGGGTATGGTAAATTAATAAAAATATAAATAAACGAGAGGTATGGTAAACAAATAAAACATTTTTTATATTTACTCCGTAAGTCACCTTATATTTACGAACACTCAAAAAATGGGTTATATTTAGGTGAAAACTATGGGCAAAATACTATGGGACAAATACCATGGACTAGATTGTTATTAATACCATGCAAAAAAACCATTATTAACCCTAATATTAGAATTAATAAAAATATGGCACATGGTATTGACCCATGGTATTCACTAAAATGGCACATGGTATTGACCCATGGTATTCACCTAGAATGTAGCCTATTTAAATGGGGGAATTAAACTAGCATAGATCCATCTTTACTCTGGATCTACTACCCCCGAGAGGTATCAAATATCGTGATATGCAAACTAGCATAGAGTGAAAAAATATTTGATCCCTCAGGGCTGGATCAAGAGTAAAAATGGATGTTCTAATTTAATATATGTTAAACAT